>ML251637.1:0-52481 GCA_005239495.1 Nicotiana undulata | reverse complement strand
GTTAGGCTCGGTACTTACTCAGTACATGGGGTCGGTTGTACTGATACTACACTGCACTTCTCTGTGTTGTGCAGATCTCGCTTCCGGACCCCGTGGACCGCTCTAAGGGAGTCACCTTTAGTCCACATCGAGCTTCAAGGTATACCACTGGCGTTCGTGGTCCCTGGAGTCTCTCCTGCTATTAGTATCTTATTGTCTTATTTCGCCTTCCATGCTAAAGACAATACTGTATTTCCTTTCAGACTTGTATTTAGTATTCTTATAGACAGTCCATGAGGTTGTGACACCCCGGTTATGGGATTTTGCGATATTGTTATCTTTACCATCTCGTTATGCGTTTTTCGGAGTATTATTACATTTCTGCTGTAAAACTTTTGAAGTGGTTCTGGTTATTTCAGTAAAAGTTTGAAGGAAAATTGCTTTATGACTGTTAAGTTGTTTAAAAAATGTCAAGTGTTGTGTACGTTGGCTTGTCTAGCGGGTTTAACGTTAGACGCAGTCACGGCCTGAAAGGTGGGATTTTGGGTCGTGACAACGCATAACACCGCCGTCAGGCAAGCCAACGGTGATCAATCAACTTACTTATATTACTCATTTTAGTAATTTGAAATAATAATTTTCATTAATTAAATAGAATGAAACAGACTTTATAGGGTGAATAATAATATTTACACGAACTACAATGATGAAAAACCTGTAGGAACACCCAAAACCCGGTGTCACAAGTGCATGAGTATCGATTAGGAAATATAATAAAATACAACATCTGTCTGGAATACAAATTAGAAAGGAGAATATAAATAACTCTGATGGAGACTCTGTAGGCTATAGATCGTAAAATGAAATGCATCTCACTGTAAAGTCCCCGCAATAGCCGCTCTTTTGTTCCCAAAAGACCACCAAACATATATGTACCTGCACAATAATTACAACAAGTGTAGCATGAGTACATAAATCAACGCGTACCCAGTAAATATCTAGTTAACCCCAGAGAAGTAGTGATGAGGGGTCGACATTGACACTTACTAGCGGTCCAATAACACAGATACAGTAAAAGTAAACAGATGTGAGTCAGAGTAAATAAACGAAGGCGAAATAGCTTCCTGGCCACTTAGACTTGTAGGGATTTTGCAAGCCGATACACGAACTTTGGATTTTCCCATTTGAACACTTGAACATGACGGAATGAGTACAAATAAATACATCCAGTAGTGCATGTATATCACTTGCGCTTACATGTATAACACGTCATATACTAGACCATTTATTACTTGGCATGTGTTATTTTTGGGTCCTATTCTTAAATACTAAATAACCAAAAAAGAAGTTACAAATTAAAAAAAGAGAAAAGAAAGAGAGAAAAAGACATGACACTTTTCACCCACCTCTCCCATCTTCTCCGTTCACCCACCTCCATTCCTTTCCTTGTTTTTGTTCTTTTTTTTTCCTTCAATGTTCTTTTTCTCTCTTATTTTTAAATCAAATTCACAACACCACTATGCTCATGGTTAGACTAGAAATAAATTTAATTTTGGAATTTCAGAAAAAATCAATAAGAATTCATGGTTTAGAAACAATGGAGGCCGCCCAATACTATGGTGAGCCTGCTAACTAAAATGGAGAAACAAAATTAAAGATGATGACAGTGGAATAGAACCACCCAAACTACAAAAAAATATAACTCGATCGCCTTCACTGCCTCCCATACTCGCTATCTCTTAAGTCTCTCTTCACTCTTGTCGTTCTTGTTCAGGCAAGACTCGACACAAACGAGAATCCATCAAGATTCAAAAACTCAAGGTCACAAACTGATGAATTCATCCCTATATGAAATATTTTTGTTTCTAATAGTTAGACTACAATTCTTGAGAATCGTTTTTAAGGTTTGAGAAGGGAATTTTTCGGGGGGGGGGGGGGGGGGGGGGGGGGGGGGGGGGGGGGGGATGGGGAAGTGGGCCTGATTTATTTTAATTTTTTTAATTTTTTTTTGTTCTAGATTTTTTTTAATCAAAATTATTGTAGTCACGCGCGTAATTTTAGTGACTTGCACAAACCTTGTCCACCTCATCTCTGCCATTGACACACGTGCATGGTCAATGGTCAAATATGTTTATTACTTACTAGGTATGTGAGTTTGAGTGTTCAAATGAAAATAATATAAGTTTGTATATCGACTTTAAAATCTGGTACAAGTTTAAGTGGCCACGAGGCCATTTCGCCATAAACGAAGTAACAAGTATAAATACGTGCTACAATTCTCCTCTCAACAATACCTCAAGCTCTCGGCTAGAAGTTACCTCCTCAATCGGACTATATATAATGAATCTCGCTACATAGGTCATCACAGTTCAAATCAGGAAACTCGCAGATCTACTGGCTTCTTGTCAATTATTACGCACGATGTCATAACAGTATTTTATAGAAATACCGAGGCGTATGGCCCGATCCCATCATAATGTGTGCACTGCCGAGGATCGAACGTAACGAACCATAGATACATCTATTATATTGCCGAGGCGAATGGAACGCTCCCATGAGAGTGTGATACATAATCCCGCCGAGGCTAACGGCCCGATCCCATCATAATATGCGCACTGCCGAGGGTCGAACGACACTGACCGTATATGTATCTATTATACTGCCGAGACGAACGACTCGATCCCATTAGAATAAGAATCTTTAACGGGTCCTTCACCCCACTCACGAATAGACGTGTGAGTCTTATGTTTTAAGGAAAAAATTTCGACGAAAACGCTTAACACGTAAGATATTCGTAAGAGGAGAATAATTATTTCGCGGCTAATCATGAAGCTCGTTGAAGCTCTACCATAGTAAGTCTATCACTCTACGCAAGTCCAGTCTAAATTCGTAATGTAAAATCAAGGAATTTAATAGGAAAGGGACAACGCAAATAGTAAAGCTATATCATGGTGTGAACCTAAGTCTACCGGACAATAACATGAATTTAGCTACGTACGGACTCCCGTCACCTCGTGCGTACGTAGCCCTCGCAACAAGTAGCACATATCAAATTAATACATCACCAAGAGGTAGTTTCCCCCTCACAGGACGGGAGACTTACCTCGCTCCGAAGTTCCATAACCGGCTCCAATGCCTCTCTAACACCTCAACTCAAAGCCAAACGTCCCGAAACTAGTCAAACAACATGCAAATCAATCAAAATATACTCCAGTGCTTACAATTTAACAATTTATAATGATTCCCAACTCCGCTCAATAATGTCACCTCTCGGGTGGCCAACGTGCCCAAATATTGTAAATTATCAATAATAATTATTACCCATAACTTATATAGTTCATATTCAGAAAATCATCAAATTTTGCCCATGGATTGACCCTCAAATCAAGGATTTGCCATCTCATAACTTTGGGGCTCAAAACCCTAATTTCTACAATCCAAATATGGATAAATATGATAACCAACAAAAATAATCATGGAAAAAATTAAAATAAAGGTCAGATATTTACCCCCTTGTTGAGAAGAAAACACGCCACAAAATCACCACAAAACAGAGTTCTAGAACTCAAGATATGCTCAAAATATTAAAATGCTCGGTCTGCCCATTTAAAACACTATCCATGTATTTTTTGTTCTTCGACTTCGCAGGACACCTTTGTGTTCACAAAGGGTAATTTTTCGCGTGACAAACAAAATTTCTTTTTCGCATTCGCGGGACCTCCTTCGCGTTTTCGAAGAACAAAGTCCGCACCAAAAACCAACAATCTTTTCCGATATGAAAATGGGCATAACTCTCTCATACGACTTTGGAATTTGACGATTCTTGTTGCTATGGTTATGTAATTACGATACAGATCTAATGGTTCAATCAAATCACAGATCAAAGGCAGTTTTCTCAATATGGTACCCTTTATGTCCAAAGAAACGACTTTGAAACATCAAATAAGAGCACGATACAACCTAAACACATCTGAAACACACCCCATGCCCTCGGGACCCCGTCAAATTACACAAAGCAGTCCCAAAACATAACACGAACCTACTCGAGAACTCAAATCAGACCAAACAATATCAAAACCATGAATCAACTATCAAATCCTCCTTTTAATTTATAAACATTCAAACTTCAATGAATGCGTCTGAAGTACACTTTAACATTCCGGAATGACGCCAAACTTTACGTGCAAGTCATAAATCACGATACAAACCTATTCCAAGGCTCAAAAAACTAAACGAACATCGATAACACCAAATTCCACTTCAAACAAAACTTAGGATATTCTAAAACCTTCGAATTGCCAACATTCTACAATAAGCGTTGGAGTGCTCCCGGACCACCTGATACTCAACCCGAACATACACCCAGTCTGAAATCATCATACGAACCTATTGAAACCTTCAAATCGCGATTTCGAGATCGTTTACTCAAAAGTCTAATCTTGGTCAACACTTCAAACTTAAAGCTTTCGAATTGAGAATTTCCATCTGAATCAACTCCGAACTTCCCAAAATTCAATTCTGACTACCGTACAAGTCATATTACATGAAGTGAAGCTACCCAAGGTCTCAAACCGCCGCCGACGCGCTAGAGCTCAAAGCGAGCGGTCGGGTCGTTACATTCTCCCCACTTAAACATACGTTCGTACTCGAATGTGCCAATAACTATTCCGGAGTTTTCCAAAATCACTATTTTACACCTCGTGCACCTACCCGTGCCACCAAAACCCATGTGAGCACATTATCTCGAGCCAGACTGAAGATCCTTCCTTTTTATTAGCCAACAAGCCTTAGAACCAGGATCCAACATCCGAAATTCTGCACGAGACCCGATTTTAACATAGGAACATCGCATCAATCACTACACATTGTACCAAAACATGATCATGCACCTTTGTCGAAATCACACCATGCACCTCATAATTTGCATGCCCATAATAACATCCTCTGGCCACAATTGTTGTAATTTCACGAATCCTATACCTGCAATACACCTCATAACACATGTAAGCCCTGTTCTAACTCTCGCAATATTGCCACGACGAAAGAGATGTGTAGAAAATCATAACCACCTACTAAAACAATAAATCACGGGGACACTTCACATGACAAGAACCATTACCTCATTCTGAACTGAATAACGGTATTTTCTCTTTAATATACCCTACTTAAATCCGATCGAATAAACTCATATCACCCAGTACAAGCTGCTCAAGCAATAAGCCATATCAAACAATGCAAAAAATCTCATATGACGGCGACAATGCGCCAACAAGCTACAAACTCGAAAGTGATACATAAGAAAAAACGAACTATGGAAAAGAAACTATCCAGCCCGTGTAACAAATAAGACGGCCGAATAGACTCTATGAACTCTTCTCATAGAATGAGAAATAAAATACGCAAGAATAGATATAGGGAACCGTACTCAACATCTAACTATTGCGGTGTGCAACCCAACCCAAATAATGTACCCGTGGCGCCGTGCCACCCAATCCACACATAACAATAAGTAAGGAAATACCCATCAAGACACAATGCTTATACCTATAAAATAACGAATATCGACCACAAGCACGCTAAGTGCGAAAATACCACCCAGGGGAGACTAATAGCACCATACGCAACAAAATCCAAACATGGCTAAGGTGCAATAAATGACCCGCATCTCGACAATCATCTTGATCACCTAATACCACAAGCTACCCGGGACCACAACACATGTGCGAATAATCAAGCTGTCACAATCCGGAAAAGTTCCCATAGTTCACAACCAAAGGAATAGAGCGCCTTCCACGCATAAACTCTCACATTAACGATATTACAAAAAATCCCCGTACGTACCTGGTTTCAATATTTAACAATCGAGTGACTAACATGTCACACTCACACAAATCTCCTCGTGTGGTATGCTCCCATGACCTTTTGCACCAGGTAGCAAGGTTCGCATCTCCATACCACCAACTGTTCTAATTCTATACACAAAGCCTCTTACACATGATAAAATCCGTAGAATCGATGTTGTTTGATGTGATCTTTCGGCTCGAGTAGGTCCGTTATGTGTTTTAGAACTTGTTGGTATATTTGGACGGGGTCCCTAGGAACCCGGGTATGATTGGGATCCAATCCGGAACAATTTGGACTTGTTGATTTCTGCTGGGGCTGGGTTGTTCTAGTGTCATCACACTAACAGATGGTTTGCCCGCAGGTGCAGGTGAAAAAGCTAGTTGGCGATCACAGAAGCAAGTGAATTACGGCCAGGAAGGGATAAAAAATGTGAGTTTATTTTCTTATCTCTGAGGTGCAGGTGCAAGGTATTGTCCGCAGACGCGGATATGACCAGGAAGGCCTGGTGATCGCAAAAGCAGGTATCGTATGCATGAGCACGTGTGTAGAAACGCTCCTATGCCCGCGGAGCTGAAGCGCAAATGCAAATTTATCCGCAGAAGCGGAGAATAGTGGACCTTAGTGACGACCTCAGTTGCGATAAAAATTCTGCAGGTGCAGAGTTGTAGATTCCGTCGTAGGTTCGCAGATGCAAAATCACTAGGCAGAAAAAGGGATTTTTCGAGGGTTTTGACTCATTTTCATTTTGGGACTTTGAGAGCACGATTGAGGCGAGATCTGAGAATTTTCAGAGGAAGTGTTGGGGGTAAGGATTCTTTATTCGTTTTTTATTAATTCCCATGAATCTACCGTTAGTTACATTTTCTAATTTGTGTTTTGGAGTTTAAAATTGGGGAAAAGGTGTAGAGGTTCTTAGACTAAATTTTTGAGTTTTGAAAGGAGAAATGGGATCCGATTTGAATAATTTTTATATGGTTGGAATCGATATCGAATGGGTGTTCGAATTTTATAATTTTGATTGGGTCCCGAGACGCGGGCCCGTGTTGATGTTTTGGGACGATTTTCTAATTCTTTGCAAAAATCATTATTTCATTGTTTTGACTAGTTTAGTATAGTTATATTTTTAGTATGAAATTATGTTGTCTAGATCTGAGTCGTTCGAAGTTGGAAAATCAAGGGAATGGCCTTTTAATTGACTAATTGAGCGTGGTTTGAGGTAGGTGACTTGTCTAATCTTGTGTGGGGGAAATTTTCCTTAGAATTTGTTATTGTTTTGATAATTTGTGATATGTGAAGGCCGTGTACACAAGGTGACGAGTGCGTACATGGGTTAAATGTGAAATATCAAGTTTTTAGCCATGTTGCTTGAATTGAGTTACTTTAACATGTTATAGCCACCATGTTTAGTCTAAACTCACATGCCTACTTGTATTATCTTTATTTGCAACTTGTACTACATGTTTAGTTGAATTACTTGCTTTCTTAGTTTCGTCTTCATCATTTGACTGTGGGATTCCTTATCTAAAATTTGCTATCTTTTAAATATCTTGTTGTTGAACTGCAAAGGCCGTATATTCTAGTGGGGCAACGTGTAAGTTGTGGAATATAATTTTATTTATTTGTTATGTTTTAGCTTCACCTGACCGAGGACATGACCCTTGGTAGAAATGTATGAAGGACGAGGATTAGGGTAGTAGAGTATGTAGTCTAGAGTGTTCATAATAGTAGTATTGGCACACAGTCTCACTTTCTGTTGGTAGTAGGTTTTTATTTCTAACTGTTGTTTTCTTTCATTGTTGATCACCTTATTGTCTTATTATTTTTATTCCGCTTTTATATGGCTGTTTGGTACTTCCCCTACTTGTCTATATTTTCATTAATCTGGTGATTATGCTTTCCTGAGCCGAGGGTGTATTGGAAACCACCATTCTATCCTCATAAGGTAGGGGTAAGGTCTACGTACAAAGTACCCTCCCCAAACCCCACGGTGTGGGATAATCCTGGATATGTCGTTGTTGTTCTTGTTGGAATTTCTTATTATTGAGAGTATTGTTTTGGTGGTTTGCATGAGGTCTTTGGCATGCCATTGTTACTATTGATACACATGTGGTGGTATAAGGTCTAGGTGTTGAAACGCATGCGGTGACATAAGGTGGGCATGATACGCGTGGTTAGTAGGGGAACTACTAGAAATCATGTGTTGTGATAAGGTGGGCTAAAACGCGTGGTGCTATATCAAGGGAAAATAATTTTCAAAACTAAATGTAAAGGCTCTAGCAGTGATATAAGGGAGGATTGTGATTTATTTACGATTTGGGACGATGAGACGGTACCTCGTGTAACGACCCAACCAGTCATTTTGACCAATTTTACTTTGCTCGGCAGTTTAACAGCATGAGTAGCTATGTATGATGTGTTTTAACTTATGTGAATCGTCGGTTTTGGTATTTCAGATTATCCGGAATTGATTTGGGAGAATGGTCTCAGCTAGAAGCTCTAATTTTGAAAGGTTTGGCCAAATTTTGACTTTTGAGTAAACGAATTCAGATTTGGATTTTTATGATTCAGATAGCTTCGTTTGGTGATTTTAGACTTAGGAGAGTGTCTGGAATGTAGATTGGAGGTCCGTGGTAGAATTAGGCTTGAATTGGTGAAAGTTGAAAATTTAGAAGTTCTTAAGCTTGAATTCGACGTAGATCTGATGTTTTGGTATTGTTTTGGGTGTTCCGAAGGTTCTACTAAGTTTGATCTATGTAATGGGACTCGTTAGAATATTTGTATGGGGTCTCGAGGAGCTCGGGTGAGTTTTGGATAGGTTTGGGCTGCGTTGTGCTTGTTTTTCTTATGCTTGAACGTCGTTTATTCAAGCATAAATGATATCATATTGAACAAATGAGCTCCGATTACTGTTTGGAATGAAGCATTACATCCGTATCGTAATTACAGACCCATAGCAAAAATAATCGTCGAATTCAGACATCGTATGTGGATTTTATGGCCATTTTACCAAGGTTGCCAGTTTTTTCAGGTTAATTACGATATTGTCACTGACGGTGTATTAAAAATCTGCATTATTTGCAAATCTTAAAACCTACATATCTCTTTCATTATAAGGTCAAATTAAGTGATTAAAAAGCCTAAATTGATCAGACTTTCATAAGGAATCCATTGGAAGCATAAAATGCGAGTTTCTGAATTGTTTGACACGAGAATCGAGGCAGAATTGCTGGAGAAAAATATACAAAACAAGGGTTTGTTGTTTCGGTCATATCTTGAGTTGGGGAGCTCGGATTTGAGCGATTTTGGAGGCGATTTTCACCACATGGATTGGGGTAAGTTTTCTCTACTCGTTTTTTTACTTATATTTCATGGATCCATCTTCGTTTTTGGGATTTGATTGATGATCTCAACGTGAAATTGAGGGATTAGGGCTTGAGTTAAAGAGACCGTTTAGAGGTGATTTGAGGGGTCAATCAGACTCCTATTTCAGAGTTCTTTATATGTACGGACTCGTAAGATGATGAGGATAATTTTGGTATAAAGTTTGTCGAGTTACGCGACATGGGCCCGGGGGTCGAGTTTTGACTAATTTCGGGTTTTGTGCATAAAGTTGATATTTTTCGATTGGGTTTCATCCCCCTAGCATATTTTGATGTTAAAAATCTGAACTTTATAGATTTAGAGCATTCGAAAGTTGATTCGAGGGACAAACGTGTTGCGGAGTGGCTTTTCGGGCTAGTTTGAGGTAAGTAATGTCTTTAAATCCTGTCCTGAGGTTATGAAACCTTGGACTTTACATCCTTTCATGGGTTTGGAGTGACGCACACACTGGATGACGAGTGTGGGGCGTGCATGAATCGTAATTTTTGAAAAAAATGTTCCTTTTGAGGCAACTATTGAGTTGCGAAGCCGCTTTTAAAGCATATGTTAAATAATATTACTATGATTTGATATACTTGGGTTGTAAGCCATGTTTGGGGCCTAGTGCCGATCTATTTAGACCCCTTGGAAGCTCCTTTATTGTTTTTCCTCACCGTGTTAACTTATGATTTTTAACTCAGTCTTTCTTGTTAAATTGTTGACACTCAGACTTTTTGATATTATTATTTTCTGAAATGAAATATTGTTTTGGGTCAAGAACCCCGCTTATTCATGGCCCGAGTGGCATGTTGAGAGTGTCTGGCTGAGTGATGCCGATGGCCTATATTGTGAGGATATTGATGACATGAGTGAGGCCGAGAGCCTATATTGTAAGGATATTGATGATATGAGAGAGGCCGAGTGATTGAGTGATGATTGCCATGATTTGTCTTGTTTATAGCGCTTGGGCTGTAGGAGCCCCTCCGGAGTCTGTACACACCCCCAGTGAGCGCAGGTACCTACTGAGTGCGAGTGCCGAGTGACGAGTGATTGGGAGGCAAGAGTGACAGTGAGGTTGCCCGAGGGGATGATACTGAGTGACTGTGAGGTGCTGAGTGACTGTTATTGAGTGATTGTGAGGTGTTGAGTGACTGGTTACGAGCGATGATTGGCCCGAGGGGCAAGTTTTATAATGATATTTTGCTGAGTTGGATTATGATTCACTTCATCCTCTTATACTGATATTTTGGGAGTTTTACGAGAAATATTTGAAAATATACTTGTTCGAAAGATTTTTATGGAAAGTTGGTTTTCAAACTTATGTATTAAATATGTATTGTATACAGACTCAGTGCTTTACTATTCGTGAATAGTGTTATGTTGCTGTGTGTTTCTTATCTTCAGACTTGATTTATTTTCATTACTACTGAGTTGGCGTACTTATCATTACTCCCCGCACCTCTGTGTGCAGATCCATGTACTGGTTCTGAGCAGTAGTCATCAGAGTTCGTTCATCGTCAGCTTAGGATTTCGAGGTGGCTGTCCAGCGTCCGCAACTTCTCCATCTCCCTTCCTTTATTATTTAGCATTTTGTTCTGAGATATTGTGCTTATGACATTAGCAGTGTTAGTTTTATTCTTAGATGCTCGTGATTAGTTAACTCAAGGTTTTGGGATTCGGTTTAGAATGTTAGACTATATTATGCTTCGTTAAAGACTTTGAGAAACCTTATACTTGCTTGAATATTATTAATTATTTTGATAAATGTATTACAAGAAATGTGTAATTATGTGTTAGTGGCTAGCCTAGTTCCACGATATGCGCAATCACGACCGGTTAGGATATAGGGTCTTGACACCTCGGAAGTGCCCTTGTTGCTATATTTTATGTACATGTCTTTGGTTGTTTTGTCTTCCTTAAAATGTAAATCCATGTTTTCTTCCGTGGTATATTATTTGCCTTTACTCTGTGTAGCTAAATTGTGGCATACTTGTAACGACCCGACCGGTCGTCTTGAGCACTAGCGCGTTGTTCAGCGGTTTGAAGTCATGAGCAACTTTGTTTCAGGTATTATGACTTATAGGTGTGGTCGGAATTGAATTTCGGGAAGTTCGGAGTCAAATTGGAAAGAAAATTCTCATTTTAGAAGCCTTAAGTTAGAAGAATCGACTAAGACTGGAATTTGGAGTAAACGACCTTGGAAACAGGATATGAAGGTTCCAACATGTTCGTATGATGATTTCAGACTAGGGCGTATGTTCGGATCGGGTTTTGGATAACCCGGGAGCATTTCAGCGTATAATGTGGAAGTTAGCATTTTAGAAGGAATTTCATAAGTCTGGGTTGAAGTGCATTTCGGTGTTATTTGTGTCCGTTTGGGATTCCGAATCTGGGAATAGCTCCATATGGTGATTCTGTTGTTGGGAGCGCGATCAGAAGTGAATTCGGAGGTCCGTAGGTCATTTTGAAGTAATTTGGCTAAAGATAGAAATTTGAAGGTTTTTGAGAATTTTGACCAAGAATTTGACTTTTTGATATCGGGGTCAGATTCCAATTCCGAAAGTTGGAGCAGGTCCGTAAGGTCGAATATGACTTGTGTGAAAAATTTGGGGTCTATCGGACTTGATTTGATAGGTTTCGGCATCAGATGTAGAAGTTTGAAATTTCAAAGTTCATAAAGCTTGAATTGGAGTACGATTCATGATTTCAACGTTGTTTGATGTGATTTGAGGCCTCGAGCGAGTTCGTATCATGTTTTGGGACATGTTGGTATAATTGATTAAGGTCCCGAGGGCCTCAGGTGGATTTCAGAAGGTTAATGGAATGAATTTCGGACCAAAGAGTTGCTGAAATTTTCTGCAGAAAGCTATTTTGACAGCAACTAGTGTAATCGCAGAGCTGAATTTGGAAGCTTATATCTCGAAATCTATATGGAATCTGAAAATTTGCAAAACATAAAAGTTGTAGTGTAGCCCTTGCATTCTAGTTTCTGGAAAGTTAAACCATTCGTAATTTGGACATTTTATCAGAAAGTTAAGATCGACTGAAGATGGCTGGTGGAGCAGTTTCGATAGAATTTTCTGATGCATGGAGCCGACTTTAGAAGATCATATCTCCAAATATATAAAGAGTTATATGGCGTAAAACCTATCAAATTAAAGATCTTCGCGCTAGTTTCTATATCTCCAAACCGTTTGTCATTTGGATATTTCTACAAGGAGTTATGGGCGTTTTAACAGAAGGTGTACAATAAGGGAAAATTGTGATAGGATGTACAACCTGCACAACGCAAGGTACAATTGGCTCATTTCTTTTATTTGGCTTGGACGATTTTGGGGAGCTCAAGAAGGGATTTTCACCATGCAACACTAGGTAAGTGATTTCTTCCTATTTTTGAGTTAAATATGTGATCTTACATGGATTAAGACATGAAAAATTAGATAAATTAGGGATTTTTGGGGAAGACCTAGAATTTGGAATTTTGGACTTTTACCATGAATTTGAGCATGAAATTTAGAGTAAATTGTATAATTGAGTTTGTAAAGCTATGGGTAAAATTTATCTTCGAGAAATTTCGGAATCCGGGCACGTGGGCCCTTGGGCATTTTGGTCAACTTCTCGAGCGGAGTTGGAAACTTATATAATTAAAATTGTTACAAGTATTCGAGTGATTTTTTCTCGGTTTTCCCGTTATTTTAATAGCTTTGGGGCGTTGTGCATCAATTGGAGTCGTCGGAAGAGCTTGGAAGCTGGTTATGGAATTTCCGAGCGAGGTAAGTTTCCTTTATAACTTTGTGAGGAGGAATTGTCCCCATAGTTGAACTAATTAAATACGTGCTACTATCTGCGGGGGCTACGTACGCACGAGGTGACGGGAGTCCGCGCGTAGCTACTATTATGCCAGTAGTCTAGGACCCACTAGCATGCTTTACTTGTCATACTTGTGACCTTGTTAATAAAATATCATGGGATGCTGTCAATTAGTAATTAAATCTCTAGGAAGGATAGAGTTTACTTTTCTTAATCATCTAGAAGGAGAATTGATTCTTCCTTGGATAATTGCGTTTCGAATAAATCTGTAATGTTGAAACCCTGTCGAAATTGGCAAGTAAATTCCCATAAAGGATTTAAATACTATTTTCACGTCCATTAAAAAGAGAATTCTATCACTTCATTAAATCTCTAAGTTTCTTGATAAAAATGTGGTTCATGGTGTGAATATGTGTAACTCTGGGTGCCTGAGTCGCATGTTTGATTCGCGAGCAGGATGACCTTTTTATTTATGTATAACCGCGTCGCATGATCAATTCGCGAGCGGGGCAGATAGATGCATCTATGGTTCTAGCCGTTCGACCCTCGGCAGTGCACATTTTATTATTGTTTGTCTGTGCCGTTCGATCCTCGGCATATCTCGCGCATGATAATTGTTGCGTACTTTCCTGTGATTTATACATGTTTATTGGCATGGAAACTATAAATTGTCAACTGAAATGACGAGGTGTTAAAGTGTTAAATGTAAGTAGAACTGATATTCCTTATCCCTGATATTTATTAAATTGCCTATGATATTCATGCTTAGTGTCTCATTAGATTATGTTAAATTGACCTCTAGCAAGTGTCAACTTCGACCTCTCGTCACTACCTCTTTGAGGTTAGGCGGGATACTTACTGAGTACACGATATTTTCGTACTCATGCTACACTTGTTGTGTATTTTTATTGCACATGTACTTTCACAGCGATGTGGCCGGCTTGGAGACTTAGGTTAGCTGCATCATTCGGAGGCGACCCGCAGCCGACAGAGTCTCCCTCATATTGTATTTTTTTTTCATTTTAAATTCCTTGTCCAATTTGTATTTCGGACAAGCTTTGTAGTATTTGTGAAATTCATAGAATTTGCTCATGCACTTGTGACACCGGGTTCTGGGATGTGTTTGGGATGTATTTTATAAAAATGTAATATTAAACTGTCGTATTTACTTAGCGGATTTTGTTCAGTTATTATGTAATAAAATGAAAGGTAATGATTTCAAAAATGCTATAACAGGAAATTTAACTTAACCATTTATTGATTGGCTTGCCTGACAGTGGTGTCCGGCGCCATCACGACCTTATGGATTTTGGGTCGTGACAACTTGGTATCAGAGCACTAGGTTCCCTTAGGTTTCACGAGTCATGAGCAAGTCTAGTAGAGTCTTACGAATCGGTACGAAGACGTCTATACTTATCTTTGAGAGGCTACAAGGCTGTTATGAGTACTTTCCTTCTTGATTCCTCATCGTGCGATTCGATTCCTATGAGGCTTATGCCTATGTTCTTCCTACTCAATCTTGTATGTCGCTAAGTGATTGCTATGAAATGTGGATTTGAGGAATTGAAATGGTGCTACGGATATGGTGCGAGATGTTTTCCATGTGTAGTTGGTTGGGGATGTTGTTGTTGCCCTGCAAAAGAATATTATGTTGTTTCATCTCGGTTGTTGTGTTTCTGAGAAATTTGAGGCTATGCTCATATTGTTATGATGCTTACGATTGGTTATCGCGCGGTGTTGATATAATGGTAGAATGCTTGCCCATATGTCGGGGTAATGAATGACTTGAAGGGAGGTCTTCTCATAGCGTAATTTCGACATTTCAGTATTTTAGTTCCGGGGGAGGAAGGGCAATTGGACTATGAATGTTCAAGTCTGGGGGATAAAGTAATAAGAATTGGTGTTATCAAGCGAGGTGGAGTTTTCATCTGTGATGTAGTATCGCTGTTTTGATCGAATATAATGTGTGAAGTTCGTCGGTGTTATAGTTATTCGGTTGTATTGGGTCAGAGTGTTATGAAGTAGTATTGAAGAAGCGGTTGTTAGAGATCGTGGTGTGTGGTGGTTCAGAATTGAATATTTATTTCTAATGAAGGAAGCTCGAGAAATATGATCTTAAGAGAGTTTGAAGTCGTGGTGATCTGCTGGTTTAAGAGCTACAGAGAATGATATTGAATTGGGCAACATACGATGAAGGAAGACATGTGAGAATTGTCAGGCGGCGGCTAAATTTCTAAAAGGCCGGGCGTAAGAAAAGGAAGTCAGGTAGTGCTTAAAGGAATGAGGTTAACCAAAGTGGGAGAGCGGCAGAATAATGGTGAATTAGAAGATATTGTAGCGCATTTAGTAGATGTCCATGAAGGGCGGACGGACTGGTAAAGTTGGTGAATGAGAACAGGCTTAGGATGGGGTATTGATGTTGTAGAGAGTGTGCAGTACAACGTCGTTGGAAGGTGTCAGTTGGTAATTTCCACATGTGGGTTATCTCTCATGGGCAGGTTAGCGATCGTGTAGTTGGTAAGTTTCTGCAAGGAATTCTAGTGGTTATTCGGTGGGAGGTCGAATATGTGAATGATGCTAGGGAACTTGAGTATTTAGGGAATGCCAACAGAAGAATTTAGAAGGATTTCGGTGGGGTCCAGAGTGGTGCAAGGAGTAGCTTCGGGCTAAGTGGGAGAGTCCCATCGCTTGCAATTGGGTTGCAGGATTATCTTCTCCTTGGGTTGCGGATTATCGGCGTATTGGCAAGTTATTGAAGCTAAGGGGAAAGGAGTAAAATGGTAATTATGCATGGGATTTGATAAATGTGTTTAAAAGTTGGCCCTATTGGACTAGGTTTAGGCTTTGGAAGATTCAAAATTTATGCTTAAGGCATAGGCGAGTTGTTAGGGTAGTGACTCAGTCACGTGCTTCATTGAAAGGGTGTTCGTGTGCTAAAAGAGCCTTGGAGTTGATTGTATTCGGGGCCAAGTCAGAGTGGGTGATTCTCAATAGCGGTCCTAGCAAATTCGAAGGTTAAGAATGCCATGTTTAAGGGTTTCAGGCAGTAGTATGATTAAGAATAGAGCTTTTGCAGTATAATTTCTGAGAAAGGGAAAATGGTTGGAGTGTTCGATGATATTTTTCAGCGTGCAGGATAGTATTATGGGAGTAAGAGAAGTAAACTCCGGGGTGTAGAAAGATTATCAGAAGGGTATGAGACGGTTCGTAGGATTGAGATAGCATGGTCTCGTGAGTCAAGGCCACTTAGGATGAGTGACGATTGAGTTTGTTATGAGTTGAATGGGGTTACTATTCTTTCTGAGGTGATTAAGGATGATTAAAATAAGATAGATTGGTTAGCCATGGTTGGAATGGCACATGTGCGACAGTGATCAGTTCCTTCAATGTGATTAAGTTATGCATGTGGTTTGTGCCGATGTGTGCGAGGCTTGTTGGCCTCCGTAATGGATTTATTTGGAAGCATTCAAGTATTATGGCTTGTCAAGTGTAGGTAGATCCCCAAAGGATCACGGGGGTATAGACTATTCCCTGAGGATTGTCCTGTTTTGTGATTATGAGAATTCACTCGTGTGTTGTTATGGTTCTCTTGAATTGAGGTGAGAAAAAAAGGGGGGGGGGGGGGTTTCTGTATGAAGGGTTGTTTACCCTATTAGTGGTTCAAGAGTTATGATAGAATTCCTGCACTATCTCATATTGGCATGCAGGTGCAGTAAGCAGTATGTAATTAGAAGTAAGGATCAAGATTACGGTTCGGTGTTGACAAGGATGTCATGATCTCGGGTGAGCAAGAAGAAGGGATTTGAATGTCTAGAGTAAGCTGGTGTTGTCTCCAGTGTCACCTGAGATCGGTGTTTGGTGAAAAAGGCTTTGTATCCTGGTCATGGGTTCTTGATGTGTTTTGCAGTATTAGTGTGGTCAGTGGTATGGATGTGCAGACTTGTTACCCCGTGGGAAAGGTCGTGGGAGCATGACCACGGGAGGATCGTATGAGTGTGACATGTAGTCATGTAATGGATTGAAGATTTAGACTGAGTATAAGGAAGTGTAATATTGCTTATGTGAGAATTTATGCTTGGGAGGCATATAGTTCATTGTGTTGTGGATTGTGCGGTGTTTGTCCCGGCTATGATGGTTGTTCTTGGATGTTATGAGAAGAAGTGGGTTATTATGGATCCAGGTAAGGCTATCAGCCTAGTTCAGTGAGAGCAGAATCAACTTGAAGTGTGTGAATGGGTTTAAACAAGATTATGGGCTTCATGTGAGGCATATGTGTTCCTTTCAGTATAGCACTCCTCAAGGAGGGGTGCTGGAATATCGAATCTTGTTCCATCTTCGTTCATTTCATGTAAGGTTATTATTGTGCCGTGTGACTTGTGAAGCAGCTTGAGAAATTCCTATGTGTTAAGATTCAGCGTAGTGATGATGTTATGTGAGCAGGAGGGATCTTGAGATTTTAGAGTATAAATATATCGCACCTCAGTTGTGCTTAATTTTTGTAGCATATGGCTCTATCAGTCTCCCCAGGATGGTATTATGCACTTAGCGTGCTTATGACTGGTATTCAGTAATTTGTAATGGGGAGCAATTCAGCTCCGTGTATATCTCCTTATGTGAATTTTATGATGGGATCGGGTAGCACGCTGCCACGGGTATGTTATTTGGATTGGGTTGCACGCCGCAACAGGGTAATGTTGAGTGAGGTTCCTATATTTATTTTTCTTGTGTTTTGCTTCCTATTTTCTAAGGAAATCCATGTTAGTTGCGTGAGTTGAGTAGTCCCTTCCTGAGTCATTTCCTTATGTATCATGTTCAAATTATGGCCTATTGGCGCATTGTGGCATCGTGTGAGACTGTTGGTCATGTCTTGGGTGATTGGTTGTCTGAGCAGCTCATACTGGGTGAGACGAGACTATTGGATCAGGGATCACTACGATTAGATTTTGTGAAGTATGGTAAAGAACAAATACCAGTATTAGAGTAGTAATTAGATGATGATCTTAGTCAAAAAGGAGAGAATCAATGTTTGGTTAACTATGCAATTGGTTAGCAATTTCTACACATCTCCTTCGTTGTGGTGGTATCGTAAGCATTATAGCAGGATGTATATGTATATCAGCAGATGCATTGGGAGCATCAGATTCGTGGAATATTTGCTATTAAGGTTCATGAAACGTCATTGTGGTTAGATGGTGAATTATGCGGTGCATGGTGCTAACTCAGCAAAGGTACGCAATCGTGTTTTAGTACCTCATGTGGTAGTTTATACGGTGTTTATATATTGGAAACATGCCTGGCAGAGAATTTCAGGTGTTGGAACTGGGTTCTAAGCTTATTATATGGATAAAAGAGGATATCTTCAGATTTTATCAAGCTAATGTGCTCAACTGGGTTGTGGTAGCATGGGCAGGTGCACGAGGTGTTAAACAACGATTTCAGATAACTCCAGAGCATTTCTTGACACGTTCGAGGATGAACGTATGTTTAAGTGGGAGACAATGTAATGACCCGACCGGTTGTCTTGAGCTCTAGCGTGTCATTCAGCGGTTTGAAGTCATGAGCAACTTTGTTTCAGGTATTATGACTTGTAGGTGTGGTCGGAATTGAATTTCGGGAAATTCGGAGTCAAATTGGAAAGAATATTCTCATTTTAGAAGCCTTAAGGTGGAAGAATCGACTAAGACTAGAATTTGGAGTAAACGACCTCGGAATCAGGATCTGAAGGTTCCAGCAGATTTGTATGATAAATTCGGTCTGGGGCGTATAACCGGATCGGGTTTTGGATAACCCGGGAGCGTTTTGGCGTATATTGTGGAAGTTAGAATTTTAGAAGGAATTTCATAAGTATGGGTTGAAGTGCATTTCGGTGTTATTGGTGTTCGTTTGGGATTCCGAATCTAGGAATAGTTCCGTATGGTGTTTGTAGAGTTGGGGGTGCGATCGGAAGTGAATTCGGAGGTCCGTAGGTCATTTTGAAGTCATTTGGCTAAAGATAGAAATTTGAAGGTTTTTGAGAATTTTGACCAACAGTTTGACTTTTTGATATTGGGGTCGGATTCCAATTCTGAAAGTTGGAGCAGGTCTGTATCGTCGAATATGACTTGTGTGTAAAATTTGGGGTCTATCGGACTTGATTTGATAGGTTTCGCCATCGGATGTAGAAGTTTGAAATTTCAAAGTTCATAAAGCTTGAATTGGAGTACGATTCATGATATCGACGTTGTTTGATGTGATTTGACGCCTCGAGCGAGTTCGTATCATATTTTGGGATATTTTGGTATAATTGGTTAAGGTCCCGAGGGCCTCGGGTGGATTTCGAAAGGTTAACAGAATGAATTTCGGACCAAAGCGTTGCTGAATTTTTCTGCAGAAAGCTGTTTTGACAGAAACTATTGTAATCGCGGAGCTCAATTTGGAAGCTTATATCTCGGAATCTATAAGGAATATGATATTTTTCAAAACATAAAAGTTGTATCCCTTGCATCCTAGTTTCCAGAAAGTTAAACCATTCATGATTTGGACATTTTATCATAACGTTATGATCGATTGAATATGGCTGGTGGAGCAGTTTCGACAAAATATTCTGATGCATGGAGCCGACTTTAGAGTTCGTATCTAGTTTCTAAATCTTCAAACCGTTTGTAATTTGAGTATTTCTACAAGGAGTTATGGGCATTTTAACAAAAGGTGTACAACAAGGGAAAATTATAATAGAATGTACAACCTGCACAACGCAAGGTACAACTCGATGAAGCCTGGGCAGATTGTTTAAGCACGAGTTTTGGCCCATTTCTTTCATTTCTTTCATTTGGTTTGGGCGATTTTGGAGAGCTCAAGGAGGGATTTTCACCAAGCAACACTAGGTAAGTGATTTCTTCCTATTTTTGGGTTAAATATTTGATCTTACATGAATTTAGACATGGAAAATAACTATAAATTTGGGATTTTTGGGGAAGACCTAGAATTTGGAATTTTGGACTTTTACCATGAATTTGAGCATGAAAATTAGAGTAAATTGTATAATTGAGTTTGTAAAGCTAACAAACTCTATGTGTAGAATTTATCTTCGAGAAATTTCGGAATCCAGGCATCTGGGCCCGAGGGCATTTTGGTCAACTTTTCGAGCAGAGTTGGGAACTTATATAATTAGAATTGTTACAAGTATTAGAGTGCATTTTTATTGGTTTTCCCGTTATTTGAATAGTTTTGGGGCGTTGTGCATCAATTGGAGTCGTCGGAAGGGCTTGGACACCGATTATGGAATTTCGGAGCCTCCTTTCTAACTTTGTGAGGGGAAATTGTCCCCATAGGTGAACTAATTAAATACGTGCTACTATCTGCGGGGGCTACGTACGCACGAGGTGACGGGAGTCCGTGCGTAGCTACTATTATGCCATGTCCGGGTAGCCTAGGACCCACTAGCATGCTTTACCTGTCGTACTTGTGACCTTGTCAATAACATATCATGGGATGGTGTCAATTAGTAATCAAATCTCTAGGAAGGATAGAGTTTAATTTTCTTTATCATCTAGAAGGAGAATTGATTCTTCCTTGGATAATTGCGTTTCGGATAAATGTAAAATGTTGAAACCCTGTCGAAATTGGCAAGTAAATCCCCAGAAAGGCTTTAAATACTATTTTCATGTTCATTAAAAGGAGAATTATATCACTTCATTGAATAGCTAATTTTCCTGATAAAAATGTGGTTTATTGTGTGACTATGTGTAACTATAGGTTCCTGAGTCGCATATATAATTAGCGAACAGGGTGACCTTGTTATTCATGTATAACCGCATCGCATGATCGATTCGCGAGCGGGGCAGATAGATGCATCTATGGTTCGAGCCGTTTGACCCTCGGTAGTGCACATTTTATTATTGTTGGTCGGCGTCGTTCGACCCTCGGCATATCTCGCGCACTATAATTGCTGCGTACTTTCCTGTGATTTATACATGTTTATTGGCGTGGAAACTACAAATTGTCAACTGAAATGACGAGGTGTTAAAGTGTTAAATGTAAGAAGAACTGATATTGTAACGACCCGACCCGTCGTTTTGAGATCCAGCGCATCGTTCAGCAGTTGGGGGTCACGAACAGCTTCATTTCAGGTATTTGACTTGTGCATATGGTCGGAATTGAAATTCAGGAAGATCGGAGTTGAATTTAAAGGAAAATTCTCATTTAAGAAGTCTTAAGTTGAAGAAATCGAGTAAGGCTGGGATTTTTAGTAAACAACCTCGGAATCAGGATTTGAAGGTTTCAGCAGGTTCGTATGATGATTTCGGACTTGGGCGTATGTCCGGATCAAGATTTGGATAACCCGAGAGAGTTTCGGTGTATATTGTGGAAGTCAGCATTTTTGAAGAAATTTCCTAAGTTTGGCTTGAAGTACATTTCAATGATACTGATGTCCATTTTGGATTCCGAATCTAGGAATAGATCCGTATGGTGATTATTGAGTTGGGAGCGCGATCGGAAGTGAATTCGGATATCCAGAAGTCAATTTAAGGTCATTTGGCTAAAGATAGAAAACTGTAGGTTTTTGAAGAATTCGACTGGAAATGGAAATTTTGATATCGGGGTCAGAATGCGATTTCGGAAGTTGGAGCAGGTCCGTTATGTCGAATATGACTTGTCTGCAAAATTTGAGGTCAATCGGACGTGATTTGATAGGTTTCGGTCGGATGTGAAAGTTAGAAATTTCAAAGTTCATAAAGTTGGATTTTAGTGCAATTCGTGATTTCGGCGTTGTTTGATGTGATTTGAAGCCTCGAGCAAGTTCATGGGATGTTATGGGACTGAGTCGTGTGTTTGGACGGGGTCCCGAGGGCCTCGGGTGTGTTTCGGGGTGGTTTCGGGTCATTTCGGGTTGAATTGTTGTTGCTGGTTTTCTGGAGCTGATGGTGTTCTATGTGATCGCAGCCTTTGCTTTGCGATCGCAGCCTTTGCTTTGCGATCACAGAGAAGGAATTGAGGAGCAAGGTTTTTGGCCTATGCGATCGCAGGTACGCTTGTGCGATTGCGGAGGAGTGATATGGGTGGGTGGCATGTGCGATCGTGGGTATGCTTGTGCGATCGTGCAGGAGTTATCTGGGTGTCGTGTGCGATCGCAGACGACTTCATGCGATCACATAGAAGGGCAGAACTGGGCAATGTTTAAAATAATGCGATTTTGGCCATTTCATCAATTCCTTCACTTGGTTGGGGCGATTTTGGAGGATTTCAAAGGGTGATTTTCATCAAGCATCAAGAGGTAAGTGATTCCTTCTCATTTCCAAGTTAATTCAAGGTTTATACATGGGATTAAACATGAAAAATTTGTGGAAAAATTAGTATTTTGAAGAAAACCTAGAAATTTGGAAATTTGGATTTTAGCCACGAATTGAGCATGAATAATTGAGTAAAATGTGTAATTGAATTAGTAAAGCTTTGGGTAGAGATTTTCTTCAAGAAATTTCGAGGTCCGGGCACGTGGGCCCGAGGGCATTTTGGTCATTTCATTGAGCCGGGCTGAGGAACTTTGTAATTTGAATTGGTTATGATCTATTGAGTATATTTTCATTGAATTATCGTTATTTGGATATTTTGGGAGCGTTGCGCATCCATTTTAGTCGTCGTAGAGGCTTGGAAGCCGGTGATGAATCTTCGGAGCGAGGTGAGTCTCCTTTCTAACCTTGTAAGAGGGAATTTTCCCCTTAGGTGTTCTACATGCTATATGTAATTGTTTGCTGGGGCTATGTACGTACCAAGTGACGAGAGTTCGTGCGTAGCGGCTACTATTGTTATGTCCGGGTAGTTAGGCCCCACATCATGCCCTGTACGCTTCTTATAGTGAATTATATGTATGTTATAATATCCTGTTATGTGATTTGTCTCTCTGAGATTTATAGGTTTTAAAATAATATGGAAGGAAAATTTTTTTCACGGAAAATATTATGAAANTGTAAGATATTATTGTTTTCCCGAGCTTTCATTTACTTAAATAATGGGAAAGGATTGTGGTGAAATGAACTTTACATTTTGTGTGCGCATGTTATCGCTTCGCAATTTACATCCCGCGAGTGATATGTAACTTCCTTCACTCTTATGGAAGCGGGCCGTACGCCACAGCGGATTTATAGTGCACTCTTGGTACGGGCCGGTGGATCCCCGACAGTGCACATGGAACTAATTAAGAATGCACTCTTGGTACGGGCCGGTCGATCCCCGGCAGTGCATAGCTATTCTTCCTTATGACTTCAGCTGGTTGTCTTACTCCTGTGTGCGCATGACTGTTTGGTACCATTTTCCTGATTTATGATTTGACAGATGTTTGGGGAAAAGAGACAGGTGAGTTGTTACTGCTTTCAATATTTACTTGGAAACTCTGTATTCTCTTCACAATTGTGGTGCACTATTTACATGTCTACTGCTCTCCTTATATCCTGTTTTATACTATTACTGTTGGACCTTAGTGAGTATCGAGTCGACCTCTCGTCACTACTTCTTCGAGATTAGACGGGATACTCACTGGGTACATATATATGTATATGTACTCATGCTACACTTTCTTTGCATTTTGTTGCACAGTTACCCTCATTGTGCAGTGATTGATTCGGAGACTTACTTAGGTTGCATTGTTCCGTGGCATTCCGCAGCTGGCAGAGTCTCCCTTTTATTTCCCTACGCTTTTGTCTTTATTACCTTTGTCCAATTTAAATTCTCGGACAAGAGTTGTATAATTGTATAAATTCTTAGAAATTGCTCATGTAATTGTGTCACCGGGTTCTGGGAAAGTGTTGGTATTTCTTGTACTGCATTAAGTGGATTATCCACCGTATTTAGTTTACGAGCATTTGCTTTATTATTTGATTATAAATGCAGAAAAAGACATGATTTTGAAAGTGTAAGCAGGAAGTTTTTTGAAGTGGTTCAGGGATTGGCTTGCCTGACAGTGTGTCCCGCGCCATCATAACCCATAGGTTTTGGGTTGTGACATATATTCCTTAATCCTAATATTTATTAAATTGCCTATGATATTCATGCTTAGTGTATCACTCGATTATGTTAAATTGACATCTAGCAAATGTCAACTTCGACCTCTCGTCACTACCTCTCTGAGGTTAGGCGGGATACTTACTGAGTACACGTTATTTTCGTACTCATGCTACACTTGCTGTGTATTTTTATTGCACCGGTACTTTCATAGTGATGTGGCCGTCTTCGAGATTACCCGCAGCCGACAAAGTCTCCCTCATATTGTATTTATTTTCATTTCAAATTCCTTATCCAATTTCTATTTCGGAAAAGCTTTATAGTATTTGTGAAATTCATAGAATTTACTCATGCACTTGTGAGACCGGATTCAGGGATGTGTTTGGGATGTATTTTATAAAAATGGAATATTAAACTATCGTATTTACTTAGCATATTTTGTTCAGTTATTATGTAATAAAGTGAAAGGTAATGATTTCAAAAATGCTAAAACAGGAAATTTAACTTAACCATTTAATGATTGGCTTGCCTGACAGTGGTGTCCGGCGCCATCACGATCTTATGGATTTTGGGTCATGACAATACTCCTTAATTTTTCCATTTCCCCTGTCATTATTGATATTATATTGTTAAATTCTTCGTCATGTTTCTTATTATTTCCTGTAGGGACCTAACCTGACCTCGTCACTACTCTATCGAGGTTAGGCTTGGCACTTACTGGGTAAAATCGTGGTGTACTCATACTACGCTTTTACACATATTTTTGTGCAGATCCAGGTACATCGCATTAGTCCCGATATTAGCGCGCTGAGTTTGCTTTTGGAGACTTCAAGGTACTCCTGCCCGCGTCCGCATACCTAATAGTCTCCTTCTACCTTGTTCTTCCTTATCTCTTTAAATTTTTTTAGACAGTGATGTGTAGGATTGTTCAAAATTGTATCTAGAGCTAGTGACATATATCTCACCGGGTTTAGGGGAATTGTACTTATCGAGCTTATAGTTTCTATCTATGAAATTGTTGAAGTTTTGGGATTTCATGTTTTATTTAATGTTTCCGCATGTTGTTAGGCTTACCTAGTCTTAGAAACTAGGTGTCGTGAAATCCTACGGAGGGGATTTGGGGTCTTGACAAATAATATCAATCAAATGATTGACATAGGGTCAACCTAGAGAGTTTCCAGTCAATTTGGATCCAATTAAAGCCTTAGATTGTTGGTATCTAGTTGTCGTGCTTTGTGTGCAAAACATCTTCTTAAGATGTTCAATGATTGCAGATGGATTCATATTTTGATGTTTCCTCTGATGTTCAGAACTCATAAAAGTGGGAATGATTCATTTGGTAGTAAGTCATTCTTCCAATTGTTTCGGATAAATCTTGGTGGCATCATCATCTCCTTCATTTGGGATTCCTTTGCAGACTTATCGATCACATCAATAAGTTTTTCATTCATGAGAGCAATTCTCAAATTTTTGTACCAATCATCAAAGTTTGGTCCTACCAACTTGTTGGTCTGAAGTATTTCACGATGTGATATAGCAGACATATTGAGAAATCTAAAATCGGAAAAGAAAAGACAATAATATAAGAACATATTTACACATATCATAAAGACATGGACTATTATCTAAATGATATTTTCACTAATTCTTTTAAACTATTTACCCTTGTTATAGTTTAAGAAATCATTATTTCTTTTAGTAGAGTAAAGGAATCCTTCAACAATATGTATGAGCCCTTTGGAAGTCAACTCGTTTCTCACGGATATTTTAAAGGTAGGTACTCTTATCAATTGTATCCTCGCACAATTTCCTTAAGTAACTCTATGTCAAATAGTCCCCTGGTAGTCAAGTCGATCCTATTGGCATAGTTGAGTTCAGCCATCATGATAGCAAAGAACTTACTAAATTTTATACTCCCCGAGTAGTCCAGGCGTCTAGTGTAAAATTAAATAATTCTTCCAATCCATGTATCTAATGCAATAAATAATTTAAACAATTAGTCTTTATTATTATTTGTAAACATCTCATATATAAATAAATATTAAGTATGAGTACTAAATATATATAAAATATATATTTCAAACAAGAGATGTGAATTAATTTTCTTTTCCAGATAGAAAATTTCAGTTCGTTCACAATATTAATTATATTCTGTGTGCTAGCAAAGAGCAAAATAATATTCCATTTGGATTAAGAATTTTATCTATTTGAATAATTAAATTATTTAATTCACTTATCAAATAACAAAGTAATTAATCCTTTAGCAAAGATCATAACACTCATTAGTGTGCGGTCCCGTAGGTTCAATACTAAATCGGTAGTAAATTAATTAGATCAATCTACTAATCATGGGTGGTGTCTAGCAACACCTCTTAACGACCGGATAGAATGAAGTATACAATTTACTCCCAATAACCACTAGAAGAATAAAGTAGTATTTCCTTCTGTCTTTATAGCTCCGAGTCACCCTCGGATATTGTTCAACTGTCAAATCGTAATAGGCTACCAACTATGTGTTCATGTCAAATATAATCGATCATTGAATGATCTAAGAAACTCTTTACTTCTTTCATTCAGTTTCCCTGGCCAAGGTCTAAGTTTGGTCGTTTATAATTCATGACAACACGTAGCTTAAACTCAGTACCAAAAGTTGATAAATTCCATCTTGATCAATCACTAATTCTACAAGTATTTAATCATACCCAATAACCCCTCAACTATCTCCCTAGAGCTATACGTGTCTAGCATCACAGCACAATAAACAACTTGTCAGTTACTCTGATGACCTCATGTCAAAGGAAACTCTTACATCATATTCTTCAAAAGAATATCCTATTGAAAGTTTCTGGTACTTCTAACTATTAGGAATTATCTAATGAGTTGGTTCAATGATCATATCTTATATGCATTATATCTATGCGATTTAATTAATGGGATCAACTAATATTTATCCCATAAAGATGATCGCATAAATATTGATCTAATCGGATTACTAATGTCCAAATTAATAATCCTACGATCAAGAACAAATTTAGATTAAATTGTAAGAGACATTACTCTCATTATCATGATCTCCATCACAATGACAAGTCTCAAAATTTTATTAAGGACCTTATTAAATTAATCAAGTAATTAATAATAACTATGATAAAAGAATATCATATGCCATATATTTTTATATCAAATAACATTCACAAAATCATATTCAAATCATCAGATATGAAATTGGATCTAGGACATATATACTATATCCCTAACAATATCCAAATGGACTTAACTACATGGTTTGTACATCAGAATTTAGGGATGTTCAGCAGTTTACGTATAATGGCGCGAATCTGTTTCTTCGTCTTGCTTTTTCTGAACTAGGTAAATTCAGGTGTCAACATTAGAAGATTTTTTTGGATTTGGATTGTAATATACTGACATATTTTTAGGTGAAGATAAATGGACGTCGAAGCTTATCATCTGCTTCACAACGGTTTCAAGCATTCACATATTGGGCATGTCACGACCCTGAATTCCCACTTTCGGGACCGTGATGGTGCCTAACATTTAACTTGCTAGGCAAGCAGCGTTAGAGGATCCTTAACCAATTTTTAATCAATGAAAATAAGTAAACCAGTTAAACCGAAATAAAACCAATACGGAATGCAGAATATCATAAAAATTCATAATATTTAAGTACAACCCGGATCTGTAATCACAAGTTAACGGGCATCTAGAGTTTTTACAAACAAGGTTTAAATTAAATACAATTGTCTTGAATAAAAAGAACAGTAAATAGGGAAATGGAAGGAGACTTCAAGGTCTGCGGACGCCAACGGATCTACCTCGAGTCTCCAAATGCCAATCCGAGTTGATACGCCTCACGGACATCTGGGACCTGTACCAAAATCTGCACAAGAAGTGCAGAGTGTAGTATGAGTACAACCGACCCAATGTACTCCGTAAGTGTCAAGCCTAACCTTAACGAGGTAGTGACGAGGCTATGACATGACACCCACATAATTAAACCTTTACAGACAGAAATATACGCTTAACATAACAACAAATAAATAATTAACAAGTACTATTGGGAGGGGACATGCGAAAGGGGTACAAGATACGGTAACTACAGCAGGAGATGATAACAAGAGTCAGTCAATAAACCTTCAACCAACAAAATGAACAAAACATAATGAATAAAGCTGCACGGCATCACCCTTCGTGCTTTACTCTCATCCTCACCATAAAACAGTAATAATGACACGGCATCGCCCTTCGTGCTTTTACTCCCAGCCTTACCATAAAATGATAAATACAGAATGACATCATCCTTCGTGCTTTTACTCTTAATTTCATCATGAACAATAGATACGACACTGCATCACCCTTTGTGCATCAACTCTCAAATATGGCACGACATCACCCATCGTGCATTAACTCTCAAATACGGCAGGACATCACCCTTCGTGCATTAACACTCTCCCTTACCATGTCACAATGAACATATAAAAACGAGGAGATAAAATAAGCAAGACCAAGTCTTATGTCAATAATGGTTCCACAATACCAATCTCTACTTCAAGAACAATACCCAATTGTCATATATAGTTATACAATACTCAATTATCACAGTAATTAACTAGTCTAAGCATGAATGTCATGATCAAAGAAAAAAATAAGTTACAAGGAATGTCATGCCCCAAACCTGGGTAGGCGTGGCTGGCACCCGATACCTCTTTGGGCCGAGCGAACCACTCTACAACTCTTGTTTTTGTAACTATCATGGGCCAACATGGCCACAACTCGTAATGTATAACTATAGGTGGGCAACACTGTATCACTGAACCATTTTTCTTAAAACATGAATACATATGCGCCGTCAAGGCTTCTGACATACTGTACAAAATGAACCTCTGTCTACAAAGCCTTTAAGATTATTTGACATCAAATGGGACAGGGTACCAGCCTACCCATAAGTCTGTATCAAAACTCTAACACGATGACTCATAAACTCGGCTGCACTCCGAAGGAGGTGGAGTCTTACCGATGCTTCGCTGAAACCTCGTCTACTATGAGGGCTCGTCAAACTGATTATCGATACCTGCATGCATGAATTCAGTGTCCCAAACAAAAGGACATCAGTACGAATAAGGTATTGAGTATATAACGCAAAACTGAAACATAACAATAATTCAACATTAATTAAAGCCATATTGTAACAAAAATTCAGGCCTATGCAAAATATTCTAGAATATTAGAAATGGAACTATTGACAACAGAATAAAGCTTCAAATGATTTTGGCTAACACGTAAGACCTAAATTATCAATGCGATGTGCAATGTTATCATAGTGATTTATTAAAGTCCTTATCCCACAAAAGAAAAGACTGAAATTTTAAAATCAACACTTGCACTTTTGGAAGTTATATCTCCTATACATATTATTCAACAATTACTACTTCCCTATTATTTAGAAAACTTACCAATACTATAATGCACATGTAAATTTCTTCTCTTTATAAGCCATGCATTTTGTATTATCTTGCAATAAGGAAGTTCATATATCTGAAATCACATCAACTGGCAAGCCATAGAAATAAAAGAACCTTCCTGAGAACAAACTTCATTTTCAGAATTTGAATAAACTTGATTATCCATACGTATGATGCATGACTGCCCAGCTGATCAGTGGTAACTACCTGACCAGCCATAGCACGGTGGTTAATTCATGAAGATGCATGTATCACTATATTAAAAACATTAACATCTATATCATATACCTCAATAGGGACTTAGGAACATACTTAGACATGCTTGAATATCACTTGATAGGAATGAATAACGTAGATATCCTTAACTGCTAAGAGTAGAACCATTTATGGAATAACATTACGTTTACGTATCGTTACTTGGATCATGCCAAAAGAAAGAAGGATTAGCCTTAACATACCTTTGTTGATGCTAATGAGGAAGAACCCATCAAAGGTAACTGGCTTAAGAACAAATCAACCACTGGACGTGGATGACCATGGCAAACGTAATAAATAAACTGGGTTGTATCTGCCTCTTTTGTTCGTCGTATAAGCCACCATATCTTCTCCTAAAGTTTCTTATTAGCTTAAGATTTGTTTATCGAAGTAATTCATATGGTGAAATTCCTCTTTGATTCTGTTCACCGCCTAATATACTAAAAGGCATAAAAGTCCTGGTGTTCCAAACCTCAATACCACACAAGAGGGGGGTGTTTGATGTGGCATCCAATTTTCGCGTGCATCAGTTATAGAAGGAACATGTTTTTCTATGTGATTCCAGCTCCTACAGTTTGCGAAATAATAAAAGTAAAATTTAAAGAACACAACGATTTTAGGTGGAAAACACCTGACTCAAAAGGTGAAAAAACCACGACCTACTTCCTAGTAGGACTTTCCCAAACTCTTCAGTAAAGCAATGAGCCAAACAACATTTACAAAAATAAACTCTTTTGTAAACCTAAGGACTAACTCTAATCCCCTTGTGGCAAACTAGCCTCTAGCTATTTGCGGCAAGCTTCAAGTTAACTTTAACTTGAACACTCAGTACCTATTACAATTGCTTCTAGATAAAGCTGAAAGGTACAATTTGAAATCACCTACTACAAATAAACTAAACTAAAAGACCACAGATAGAATTGGTTCTTCTAGCTGGTTCAAGTAGCTTCAGAGTCGCACACTCAATTCTCACACGAACTGCTTGCAAAATTTACTTTGGTAATTTTGCTCTCAATTCTTGTTTTGTTTCTATGTTTGTGCGTACCTGTTCAATAAGAACACTGAACAATATATATGATTTAGTAGACAAAGAGATACACTAGAATTCAGATGCTACTCTTCCTTGGTGGAAGAGTTCTAGTTGATCTCAACTCCCTAAATACTCCCTTATCTTGATTCTGTTCTGAATGAATAAGGAGTCCATCTCCTTGTCAATTTGCAACCTTTTCGATCAGGAGATATCTCTTTAGATCACATATTTTGTTTATCTCCTGCTTGTGCACCTCACTAGCCTTAACTATGTATGTGTCTATGTCTCTAGTGATGGACCTGGTTAAACTCTGAGTTCCATTGTCAATCTTCAAAACCATTCAACTTCTTGATTTAACAAATTCCCCCTTTTTGATGATGACAAACTTTGTGCTTAGGCCTGTAACCATTTTAATCCAACATTGACACTTTTTAGACTATTAAGCATTTATCATTTATCAGGTGCTGGTGCTACAGGCTGGGACCAACCCACGGGCAGTGTACCCGGGGTCTGATATACTGCTACGGCATGTCCTGCGGCCTGGGTGGTAGGGGTCTGGGCTCCCCCTCCTCTTCCAGAGATGTGGAAGGATCCGCTGGAAATAGACCAGCCTGGGTCATGGTGTCCATGAACCGCATCATACGGCCCATGACCTACTGGAAGACTAGCGCCGTCATAAAGTCCATCGGAGCAGGATCTGCTGAGGGCACCTCGCCCTGCTCCTCCGTAATGGGATCCGCTGCTGGTGGTGCAACTGGAATAGCTCTGGTATGCCCTCGTCCCATACCTCGGTCCGGTGCCCTCCCCCGGCCTCTGCCACAACCTCTGATGACGTGGGCAGCGGCCCCTCCCGGGTCTGGAACTCCAGTTGCGCGCGTCCTCACCATCTGTGAGAGAATAGAAGAGTGAGATTCATTATACCATCAATTGCACTATAGAATATGAACATAGAGAGGTTTCCTAGAACCACATAGCCTCCCGAAGATAAATACAGACGTCTCTGTATCGATCCGCAAGACACTATTAGGTTTTCCCGTAACTTGTGAGACCTACGTGAACCTAAAGCTCTGATACCATGTTGTCACGACCCAAATCCTAATTCGGTTCGCGATGGAACCCAACTCCGATGTCAGGCAAGCCAACCTTAATTTAGTAGTGATTCCTTTAAGTTTATCAAACCATTTTACAACACTTACGAAATTTAGTAGCAAGCAAGTAGATGACTTAAGCAGCCTTAAGGAGGAGATAACAAGAATAGTCATAATTAACAGCCCAAAAATGATGTCTACTACGTGTGTGTGCCAGAAACTGGTGTCACAAGTCTACAAGCATCTAATAGAATGAGTATCCAAAAAAATACAAGTCTTCCCTACTGTCTGATGAAATGTATAGACATAAATAAACAAAAGAAAGAGAACTCGAAGGCGCTTCCAGAAGACGTCAAGGAAAGCATCTCACCGAGAAGTCGACACCAAGCACTAGTCAAGGACGAACTCCATACCGATACCCAGATGCACCTGCCTCATAACCTGTACAATTAAGTACAAAAGTGTAGCATGAGTACATAAACAAATATGTACCCAGTGAGTATCACGTCTAATCTCGAAGAAGTAGTGACGAGAGGTCGACGTGATACTTACTAGGGTAAAAATAATATAATTAAATGTAAGGCTAAACAGGAATAGAAGACATGAATAATAGCAAGACATGAACCTCAAGTATCATTAGTAATTACCTTAACTTGTCGAGTTCGCTAGCATATGAGTTGCCTAGTTTTCCTTTTAATGTTAATCAACTAATTCAGGTATCAAAGAACTCCTAGTCAATCTATAAACACATAGTATGCCGAAATCACATCGCCGATACGTCGTGAAAATAAATGTGCACTGCCGAAGGGTCAAACGGCTCGAACCATAGATGCATCTATTATCCCGCTCGCGAATCGAACATGCGACGCATTTGACATAATGATAGCCCCGCTAATAAATCATACATGCGACGCGGTTGCCCGTATACATACATTTAATTATCAAGGATTCAGGAATTTAGTAGATATTATACTTGAAGAAAGGATTTAATGATATGAATTTTTAATGTAACCTCCTAAATAATCACACAACAATTCTAGGATATTTAGCCAACCTAAACTATATTTACGGTCACAGATACGGCACATAAAGCATGCGTATGTGTCCTACGACTACCCGACAAGGCAAAATAGTAGCTACGCACAGACTCTCGTCACTTTGTGCGTGCGTAGCCCTCATAAATAAGGACATGCAATTATTTATAATAATATATGGGGGAAAATTCCCTCTTACATGGTTAGAATGGAGACTCACCTCGTGTCGAGCCTACTTTCCGGGTCAAGAATGCGCCCGAAACTCCAAACTCGTATCCCAAGGACTCAAAACTAATCAAATATTAAATAAATAAGTTAATCTACACTCAAAAGTATGTAATTCTCCTATTTAAATAATTATTTCCACCTACTTTGAAAAATCTCAAAATACTCCCCCAGGCCCACATGCTCGGATTTCGGAAATTTTCGAAGGAAACACTCGCCCATAACCTAAGGATCAATAATATATAGTTTTTGTATGACTTCATAACTAATTAGTTAGTAATTCTCTCAATTTCATAAAACCCTAGGTCTTTACCCTAAACCCTTGATCTATACTAATTTAGGATCTTAACCCACCTAAGAATTCAAGTATTTAAGCTAGATTATAGTAGAGATTACTTACCTTTCAGTAGATAGGTCGAACACCCTCTTGTGAGCTCTAGAAATTGCCTATAGTGAAGAAACAAATGGTGAAAAACGGCTAAGCCCCGTATTTTAAAAGAACCTTACTGCCTACAGGGTTTTCGCACCTGCGGCTCGAGGACCGCACCTACGGTCTGGCACCAGCAAGAATAATCTCGAACCTACGAAACTGGGCTAGGGGGTATGGGCTCGCACCTGCGGAGAGGAACCCGCACCTGCGTCTCCTCTTCTGGGGATATTGATCCACAACTACGAGAATTGGCAGCCTCACCTGCGGTCGCATCAGATTTGGTGCACCAGCAGCTGTTTTAGCTAGTTTTTGGCCTCGCTCGATGCCCGAACGGCATCTGGGCCCACCCGAGCCCCCGTCCAAATATACCAACAAGTCCCAAATCAGAATACGGACTTGCTAGAGCCTTCGAAACACCCAAAACAACGCTAAAACTAAAAATCACACCTCAAAACCCCTAGAATCAAATTTAAGAATTTTAAGTTCTTGAATTCGTTAACAATGCGCCGAACCTACCTATACTACTCGGAATGACACCAAATTTTGTAAGAAAGTCATAAATGACATGATTAAACTATTCCTAATCTTGAAATTCCATTCAGACCTCGATAACATAAAAGCACGTTCCAAACCTCAATTTGAACTAAAAGAAACTCCTATTTCACTATTTTGCGCCGAAACGCTCCCGGATAATCCAAAACCCGTTTCGGACATACGCCAATGTCCGAAATCATCATACGAACCTACCAGAACCTTCGAAACACGATTCCGAGGTTGTTACTCAAAATATTGACCGAAGTCAAACTTGGCCTTAAAAGCCAATCTTAAGGAACTAAGTGTTCCTATACAACTCTAAACTCTTCCAAATCTCGAACCACCCGTTCCCGCGAGTCATAAATCAGTAAAAGCAACTACGAAAAGTCTCATTTAGGGGAATGTGGTCCTAAAATTCAAAACGACTGTCGGGTCGTTACACTACTCCTATTCCCCTCACAATACTTCCTCACCCCCCTTTCTCATTTTCTTTTAAAATTTTATTTTTACTACCTCTATGTCGCCTATCAGAAACTTCCACATCCACTACAGACCCAATAAAAAAAAACTATTTTCAACAATAACGGTTTCAGGCTCTGACCCAATTTTAGGAGTTGATGATACTTGTTCAGCATCGGATGATACCTGTTGCTTACCCCTCAGTCGCTGACTTGAAGGAGTCATTGGAGTTCTCAGATTCATAAGCTTGGCTGGCTTAAAGCTTAGCGTTCAATTTCTTAGCTAGAGAGCCAGTAGCCACATTGTTTCTTGCTAGCATTTTGACACACCTTCTCCTGGGTACTGGATTAGGGCTTGGTTGGACAACGGGGTTGATAAGAGGAGAGGAACAAGATTTTTTTGAGGGGTGGAGGGATGTGATTGAGATGGAGAGGAACCAGTATCTTCGAGTGTGATACCGTATTCAATTGTGGCAGAGGAGGATGAAGCAAGTGGTGGTGTGTCTGCCATGGTGATGATTTTTGTTGAATGAAGTAGAAAGATTAGGATCAAGGTGTTTAAGTAGAAGGTTGAAAGTGTTTTGACGGTTATGTCTTTTAGGAGGAAAATTGAGTGAAGAATTAGAGAAGTGATGATGGGGTTTTAAAGGCTTGGGTAATTAATACACAACAGGTGTAATTTGGGTCAAGAGGAAGTCTAATAGGTTTAGGAGTGTCAGGTGAAAAGTGACAGTTATTACTACCCTACAATCTAGGCCTTTTAAATTTGATTGGACTCTTTGGAACAGGTTCAAATTTAGGATAATGACTAGATTTTGAAAAGAGCTTGTTATAGATAGGGTCCTGCTCATGATAAACTATTAATATTTCAATATGTGTATAGTGGTGAGCACATACCGCGTCTGTCAGATGAACCAGCAGCGATGAACCAGGTTCATCTTGTTAGAATCTCTTGATTAAGCCTCAATTTTCAAAAAATAAAAAGGCATTGTTAGTAATCAAAGAGTAATATTAACACATGGAAAGAGAGTATGATGTTTATAGCATGAAACTGAGCAACAATTATTCTGATTATTTACACAAATTTCAAAATTCCTAGCCAAATTTTTTTTCTCAATTTTTTTTTTCATTTTTTTGTTTTGAACTGGTTCAATTAGGTGATCTTAATCATCCCTAACTCTAACCTATTTCTTTCAAAATGCTCTCTACTTAGTTCTTTAGTAAATATATCAGCAATTTGTTTACCAGTAACACAAAATTCAATAGAGATCATTCCCTTCTCATAGTTGTCTCTTAAGAAATGGTGTCTAACATCTATGTGCTTTGTTCTTTTAGGATGAACGGAGTTCTTTGTCATACTAATAGCACTAGTGTTATCACAGAAGATAGGTATGCATCCAACCTCTATACCAAATTCCATTAATTGTTGTTTATTCCATAATAACTGAGCATAACATGAGGCTGCAACGACATACTCAGCCTCAACAATAGATAGAGCTACTGAATTCTGCTTCTTAATAGCCCAGAACACAAGACATGAGCCTAAAAAGTGTGCCATACCTGAGGTACTCTTTCTATCTACCAAGAAGCATGCATAGTTAGCATCATCATATCCCACAAGATAAAAATTACTACCTTTAGGGTACCAAAGACAGAGGTTTGTGGTGCCTTTTATATATCTCAAGATTCTCTTCACTGCAGTTAAATGGGATTCCTTTGGATTAGCCTGAAATCTTGCACAAAGCCCTACCTTGAAAACAATGTCAGTTCTACTGGCAGTAAGATACAATAATGACCAAATCATCCATCTATATAACTTTTGATCAACAGATGAACCAGGTTCATCTACATCTAGTTTTGTGGCTGTTGCAATAGGGATGTCAATTTATTTTGAGTCTTCCATTTTAAATCTTTTAAGCAACTCTTTCGCATATTTTTGCTGATGGATCATAGTTCCATTTGAATTTTGTTTAATTTGAAAGCCTAAAAAGAAATTAAGCTCACCCATCATGCTCATTTCAGATTCACTCCCCATTAGTTTAGCAAATTCTTTACTTAGTTTTTCAGAAGTTGCCCCAGATATTATGTCATCTACATATATCTGCACTACCAAGAGATCTTTACCTTTCACATTCAAGAATAAGGTGCTATCAATTTTACCTCTCTTGTAGTCATGCTCAAGCAAGAATTTTGATAGCCTTTCATACCATGCTCTTGGTGCTTGCTTGAGTCCATACAGTGCCTTGTCAAGTTTGTACACATGATATGGACTCTCCTTGCTTTCAAACCCCGGAGGTTGCTTGAAAAATACTTCGTCTTTTAGGTAGCCATTCAGGAAGGCACTCTTAACATCCATATGGTGAAGAGTGAATTCCATGTAGGCAGCAAATGCTATGAGGAGCCTGATTGCCTCCGACCTTGCCACAGGAGCAAAGGTTTCATCATAGTATATTCCTTCCTTCTGACTGTATCCTCGTACCACCAATCTTGCCTTGTTTCTTGTAATTGTTCCATCTTCATCCAGTTTGTTTCTGAAGACCCACTTTGTGCTGATCACTAATCTATCTAATGGTCTAGGTACAAGATGCAAGACTTGACTTCTTTAAAATCGATTGAGTTCTTTTTGCATAGCATTTACCCAGTCTGCATCATGCAAGGCTTCAACAACATTTTTGGGTTCGATCAAGGATAAAAAACATCAAAAGCACACAGATTTTTCAGAGAGGATTTGGTTTTGATTCCAGATGTTAGATCAGTTATGATGTTCTCAATGGGGTGAGAACTTTGATATATGTGTTGTCTTACAACCAGCTGGTCATAACTTGATGATCCAATAGTGCCTCATTGTTGTGGAACAGGATCAGGGACAGGTTCCAATAAGATTTGTTGTTGAGTTCCCCCTGTCAAGTTGCCTGGGGTGGATGGACTTGTTCCATCACCCGTTCCTTCTTCCAATTTTGCTCCATTTTGGTATGAGTTTCTTACCAGTCCAATTTCTTCAGCTTCTTGTTCCTGTCTCTTAGAGAGAATGTTAGTTTCATCAAAGACAACATGCACACTTTCTTCAACACACATCTTTTATTGTACACTTTATAGGCCTTAATGTGTGAAGAATATCCCAAGAATAATCCCTCATCACTTCTGGGATTATCCCAAGAATAATCCCTCAAAATAAGTCTAGGGAGTGCGACTACTACAGAAATAAGAAGGAGAAAAGCTGGGATGCGGGTGCGTGCAGCTACCGAGCAAATGTCTCCGGAAATCCATGGATGGGCAAGCAGCTCACTCCATCCTAGCACCTGAATCTGCACACAAGGTGCATGGAGTAATGTGAGTACGCTGACTCAGTAGTAATGAAAGTAAATAAAGTTTGAGAACTACGAAACACATAAAACAAGTCATCAATCCACAGCAAATACGGTTCTTCCTTCAAAATCATAGGTACGACAAATTCATAATGCTTAAAAACCGATTTCAGTAAAAATCCTTTGAAGTTATACCTTTCAATATTTTCCATAGAAATTCAAGAAAATTTAGTATAGAAATAATATAAATCATAAATAGCCTCTCGGGCAAAATATATTTCATAAACTGCCCCTCGGGCATAACATCACTCAGAATTAGTTACTCAGCATACATCACAATCACTCAGTATCTGTCACGACCCAAATCTTAACTCAGGTCGCGATGGCGCCTAACAACGGGGTTAGGCAAGCCAATATGAAATACACTAGGTGCCACCCTTCCCTTCTAACTTACACAAGTCAGAAATTACCAGTTTGGAACAACTAAACATGTAAATAGCCTGATATGGGAGTAAATATATCAAATGCCTAGCCAAGATAAAGCATATATATAACTATACAGCCCAATACCCAAAATATACGCTAAGTGTGTGCCAGGAACTAGTGTCACGAGTGCCACGGGAAACTATGGAATATACAATAATCCAAAATATATATACAAAGCCTCAGTCTGAATAAATAGACAGAGAAACTTGGCCAAGAAACTCCAGGGTGCTGTCAGGAAGTCGCCAGGAAGGACAGCTCACCGTGAAGTATCACTGCGCAGTCAGTACCTAGCACCGGAGTGAAAATCAGATGGACTAGCCTCCGGACCTGCACAGTCAAGTGCAGAAAGAAAGGAAAGTGCAGCATGAGTACATACGTAAATATGTACCCAGTGAGTATCCCGTCTAATCTCAAAGAAGTAGTGACGAGAGGTCGACTCGATACTCACTAAGGTCCAACAGTAATAAAGTAAGCAGGATGTAAGGAAAAAATAGGCATGTAAGACAAATCACCAAGTACATCGATATCTGGCATCAAATAACAATTCAAAATCAAACAAGGTTGGCATCCGCCGTGGCGTATGACCCGCTCCCATCTAGTACTCACTCTCATCGCTCCGCCATGGCGTACTGCCCGATCCCATCCTGTAATCTTCGCCATGGAGTACGGCCCGATCCCACCCTGTAGTCTTCGCCGTGGCATACGGCCCTATCCCATAATATACATCTTTCATCACTCTGTCGTGGCGTACGACCCGATCCTATAATCTAATCACTCATCAATCTGCCATGGCGTACGGCCCGATCCCATGATATAATCTCTCGTCGCTCTGCCGTGGCGTACGACCCGATCCCACTCCCGTAATTCTCTTAACACACTTTAATCAAACCAAGTATCACAGCATTTAGAAAAAACAATACTAATCATGCAAGTCCACAGATCATATTTATGTTCTAACATGAAAGGAACAATGAACATGTTGTGTCCTAACTACCCAGACGAATAGCCACTACGTACGGGCCCTCATCACTCGGTGCGTACGTAGCCCCCAAACAATTTCACATAGCAATTAAGGTTACCTAGAGGGACAATTCCCTCTTACAAGGTTAGAAAGGATACTCACCTCGACGAAGCACTCCTCGGACCAAAGACCAAATCAAGAATGCACCTAAAGCTCCGAAACTACCTCGACGGCTCACAACTAGCCAAACATAGCATAATTGAATCAATTTATGCTCCAAGAATAAAAATTAACAAGAAATTCCAAAATATAGTATTCTTGAAGGTTTTTGAAATTTCGCCCCCAGGCCCACGCGTTCGGATTTCGAAAATTCTTGGAGGAATGGATTACCCGAAGCCTAAGGAGCGAAATTACATAATTTATTCAAGAATTCATGGCTAATATGGGATAATTCACTAATATTTCCATAATCCCTAATTACTACCCAAATTTTATGATTTTGTTTCTTTTAGGAATTAAACCCGTTAAATTCCATGCATAATTGTGAAAAATAGGAGAGAATTGCTTACCTCTACAGTGGGTGGTTGTGGGAGGTGTTCTTCAACCTTGGGTGCTCTCTAATGGAGGTAAAAGATGACTAATGAGGAAGACAACCCGTAATTGAGCATTTAAATACTGCCCAGGAAAACATTCACTGCGATCGCGTAATCAGGCCTGCGATCGCGGAGAACAAATGCCCCTGGCCCTCGAGAAGCACTATGCGATCGCATAGATGGGGCCTGCGATCGCGGAGGGTGGGGAGGTAGGCTTATGCAATCACAGGAGTGAGGTCTGCGATCGCAGAGAAGAACAGGCAGTAGGGGGGGGGTAGGTGACTTGTGCGATCGCAAGGATGAGTCTGCGACCGCAGAGGGTTGGGGAGGGACCATATGCGATCGCGGAGGGATGCCTGCAATCGCAAAGAACAATGGATGGCCCAGCATAAATACTTCTCTGCGATCGCATCCCATCTTCTGCGATCGCAGAGAAGGAAACCAGACAGAAAATTTCTGGTTTTTCTAACTTAGCTCCCGGGCGTCTAAAACACCCTTGAGCCCCCCCCCCTCCCCCTCCCCGGGACCCCGTCCAAAAGCACCGGCAAGTCTGTATTCATGATACGGACTCGCTCGAACTTCTGGGACATGAAAAACAACAACGGAACTCAAAATTCAACCCAAAACCAAATTAATCAAACTTAAGAACTTTGAAATTCTAGAATTCATTACATTGCGCCGAACGAGTCTATACTACTCGGAATGACCCCAAATTTTGCAGACAGGTCATAAATGACTATACGGAACTATTACCGGCCTAGGAATTCCATTCGGACTTCGATAACATGAAGTCCCGTTCCAGGCCAAATTCTAAACTTAAGGAAATCCTTATTTCCATTTCGGGCGCCGAAACGCTCCCGGGTCATCAAAAACCCGAGCCGAACATACGCCCAAGTCCAAAATCACTGTACGGAGCTACTGGAGCTGTCAGAACTTGATTTCGAGGTCATTTGCTCAAAATGTTGAGCGAAGTCAAACTTGGCCAAATAGGCTAGCCTTAAGGAACCAAGTGTTCCTAAACCATCCAAATTTATTCCCAAATCCCGAACCACCCGCTCCCGCAAGTGATAAAGCACGAATAGCCGCCGTGGAAGGTTTCATTTAAGGAAATGGGACCCTAATACGCAAAACAACCGGCTGGGTCGTTACAGTATCAGTCGCTCATCATGCCTCACAATCACCCAGTATCAGTCGCTCAGCATGCCTCACAATCACTCACTATCAGCCCCTTGGGGAACCTTACAGTCACTCATGCCTCCCAATCAATCGTCACTCGACACTCGCACTCAGTAGGTACTTGCACTCACTGAGGGTGTGTACAGACTCCAGAGGGGCTCCTTCATCCCAAGCATTATAACAAGCCAAATCATGGAATCAATCACTCTTGCACTCGGCCTATCAATAACATGTTGCGGCATGCAGCCTGATCCCATATCATATCCTCACAAATCAGGCCCTCAGCCTCACTCAGTCATCATAAACAGTATAACATGTTGCGGCGCGCAACCCGATCCCGTAATATCCTCACAACATAGGCCCTCAGCCTCACTCAGTTAGAAACCTCTCAAAAAGCCACTCGGGCTATCAGTAAAATGGGGTACTCGACCCAAAAACATCATTTTATATCTTAAAATAGTGTAAATAAGACTGAGCTTCAAAATCAATTAAACATAATATGACTGAGTTTAAATCATAAGTCAACACAGGGAGGTATAACAGTAAAAAAACGCCCCAAGGGGTCCAAACACTTGGCACGAGGCCCAAATACGACATTCAACCAAAAATCATGTAATAATCCGTAAAACATAAAATATCATATGATTTGACATTAAATATGCAACTTATTAGTTGCCACGGGACGGACCAAGTCACAATCCTCCAACAGTGTACGCCACACACTCGTCATCTAGCATGTGCGCCACTCCAAAATAGTGATACAATGTGAAGTCCAGGGTTTCATACCTTAGGACAAGATTTACAGTCATTACTTACCTCAAACTAGACAAAACTCTAGCCCGCGATTCTCTTGCCCCTCGATTCGGCCTCCAAATGCTCCAAATCTATCATAAATCAGTATATCATCAATATACGCTAAAGGAATGAATCCCATATGAAGATTATCAAATTAGACCACAAACCCTGAAATTGGTCAAACCTGGCCCCCAGGCCCACGTATCGATATCCGATAAAATTCACAAAATTAGGGAACCCATTCACTCACGAATCCAACCATACTAGTTTCATTCAAATCCGACTCAAATTCGATGTTCAAATCCCCAAAAAATTATTTTATGAAGTTTCTACAATTTTCCCCAAATTTCTAGCTCAAAGTACTAATCAAGTGATGAAATCGCCTACCTCGATGTATTTCTTGAAAAACCCTCAAAAAATCACCACAAACCGAGCTCCCTAGGTTCAAAATGTGAAATAATGCCCTAAATCCCGTTTATATAGTGCATTTTCTGATCTCCATTTCGCTGACAGCGAAATTCTGAGCACTGCAGCAGAACCAACCTCAGCGGACGCGAAAAATTAGCACTGACCGCGCTTCTGGTGGCTGCACAAATAGGCCTCAGTATTTCGGCCATAACATTCTATACAGACGTCCAAATTATGATTTTTTTAGCTTTCTGGAAACTAGACACGAAGGGGTACAACTTTTGTTTTTAATTCATATCAAAATTCCTTCTAGATCAAAATATATAAGCTCCCGAAGCCAGACCAAAGAACCTGCGGATTCTTCCCTCTGCGGAAATTATTCCGCCCCAGCGGAATTTGTCTTCGCCCTCAGCGAACAATAAGCACCATAACCATGTCTGAGTTTTGGTAATGCCCAGACTCGCTCAAAACTCACCCAAAACACACCCGAGGCCCTCAGGAACTCAATCACACATGCCAAAACATCCCATAACCTCATTCAGACATAGTAGAGCCCTCAAACACCTCAACACGACGCCAAAACACTAAATCAACCTCGGATTCAAGCCTAAGAACTTGGAAACTTCCAAATTGCCAACGATGTCATAACTACCCAAAACACGCCCCCCTGATAATTTGCACACACATCCAAAATGGTAATACGAACTTGTTCCAACTTTCGAAATTCCATTCAGACCCCGATAGCTAATTTTCCACTGTCGACCGGAAATCGCCAAAAAATCAATTTCGCCAATTCAAGCCTAATTCTACTCAGGACCTACGAACAACATTTCGAACACACTCCTAAGTCTCAAATCACCTAACGAAGCTATCTGAGCCATAAAGACACAATTCCGAGATCATTTACTAATAAGCCAACTTCCGGTTGACTTTTCCAATTATTAAGCCAACTTAAGAGACTAAGTGTCTCATTTCTCTCCACAACCACTCCGAACCCGAGCCAACCAACCCAACACAACATAGTAGAGCTTAGTCACATATAATAAGCTGAAACAGGGGAAACAAGGCTAAAACTCTCGGAACGACCGATCGGCCTCACTCGTACATTGTGACTTCTTTGAGGTAGAAATTTAGGGAAAATTGTAGAAACTTCATAAAATAAGATTTTTTGGATTTGAACATCGAATTGGAGTCGGATTTGAATGAAACTAGTATGGTTGGACTCGTGAGTGAATGGGTTCCCTAATTTTGTGAATTTCGTCTGATTTCGAGACGTGGGCCCGGGGCCAGGGTTTGACAAATTTCAGGATTTGTGGTCTAATTTGATAATTATCAGATGGGATTCATTCCTTTAGCGTATATACTAATTTTGAACAGATTCGGAGCATTTGGATGGCGAATCGAGGGGCAAGAGAAAGGCGGGCTAGAGTTTTGTCTGGTTTGAGGTAAGTAATGACAGTAAATCTTGTTCTGAGGGTATGAAACCCCAGACTTCACATTGTATCACTGTTTTGGAGTGGCGCACATGCTAGATGACGAGTGTGTGGCCTACACTGTTGGGGGATTGTGACTTGGTCCGTCCCGTAGCAACTAATAAGTTGCGTATTTGATTACAAATCATATGATATTTTATGTTTTAAGGATTATTACAATATTTTAGGCTGAATGTCGTATTTGGGCCTCGTGCCAAGTGTTTGGACCCCTTGGGGGCTCTTTTTTTAATGTTATTCCTCACTGTGTTGACTTATGATTTACACTCAGTCATATTATGTTTAATTGATTTAGAAGCTCAGTCTTATTTACACTATTTTGAGATATAAAATGATGTTTTTGGGTCGAGTATCCCGTTTTACTAATAACCCGATTGGCTTTTTGAGAGGTTTCTGACCGAGTGAGGCCGAGGGCCTATTTGTGAGGATATTATGGAATCGAGTTGCGCGCCGCAAAATTTTATATTGTTTATGATGATTTAGTGAAGACTATGTACCATCACGATACCCAACGGATGGAAATTTTGGCCGTGACAGCGCTTCTGGTGGCTGCACAAATAGGCCACCGTATTTCGGACGTAACTTTCTCTACATACGTCCAAATTATGATTTCTTCAGCTTTCTAGAAACTAGACACGAAGGGCTACAACCTTTGTTTTTGAATCATCTCAAAGTTCCTTCTAGATCAAAAGCTATAGGCTTCCGAAGCCAGACCAGAGAACCTGCGGATTTTTCCTAGGAGCGCCTCTGCGCCAAAATTTCGCCCTCAGCGGAAATTAATCCGCCCCAGCGGAATTTTCCTTCATCCTCAGCGAAAAATAAGCACCCGAACCATGATTGAGTTCCTGCAATGCCCGAACTCGCTCAAAACTCACCCGAAACACACCCGAGGCCTTCGGGACCTCAACCAAACATGCCAACACATCCCATAACCTCATTCAAACTTAGTCGAGCCCTCAAACCACTCAACACGACGCCAAAACACCAAATCAACCTCGGATTCAAGCCTAAGAACTTAAAAACCTCCAAATTGCCAACGATGTCGAAGCCACCCAAACCACGTCCGAATGACCCGAACATTTGCACACACATCCAAAATCGAACTACGAACTTGTTCCAACTTTCATAATTCCATTCCGACTTCGATAGCTATTTCCACTGCCGTCCAGAAATCGCCAAAAATCTAATTCGCCAATTCAAGCCTAATTCTGCTCTGGACCTTCGAAAAACATTCCGAACACACTCCAAAGCCCCAAATCACCTAACGAAGCTATCCGAGCCATAAAAATCACATTCCAAGATCATTTACCTATAAGTCAACTTCTGGTTGACTTTTCCAACTATTAAGCCAACTTAAGATAGTAAGTGTCTCATTTCTCTCCACAATCACTCCGAACCCGAGCCAACTGACCCAACACAACATAATAGAGCTTAGCCACATATAATGAACCAGAAACGGGGGAAACAAGGCTAAAACTCTCGGAAGGACCGATCGAGTCGTTACAAAATTACATCTACGCTTTAAAGTTCTATTGTGATAGCACCTCGGATACATACAAAAATTGGTGGAAGCTTCATACTGACTTCTTATGACTTAACTTTATGGCACTACCTAGAATAAAAGAAGGGTAACATTTCCTAAATGCCCTATAGCCTTTCAAGTACAAATATGGCGCGCAACACACCCATAAGTGAGACTCTACTAGGCACGGTTGTGTAGACTTCCTAGGACATGACCCGCTCAGATACCACTTTTTCACGCTCCAAATCTGGGGAGGCGTGGCTGGCACCCGGTGCCTCACTAGCCCGAGCGAACCACTCTGCAATTCTTGTTTTTTGTAACTATCATTGGCCAACATGGCCACAACTCGTAATGTATAACTATAGGTGGGCAACACTACATCACTAAACCATTTTTCTTAAAACATAATTACATATGGGCCGTCAAGGCTTCTAACATACTGCACAAAATGAACCTCGGTCTACAAAGCCTCTAAGATTATTTGACATCAAATGGGACATGGTACCAGCCTACTCATAAGTCTGTAGCAAAACTCTAACACGATGACTCATACACACGGCTGCACTCCGAAGGAGGTGGAGTCTTACCGATCCTTCGCTGAACGCCAACCTCGTCTACTATGAGGACTCGTCAAACTGATTATCTATACCTGCATACATGAATACAGTGTCCAAACAAAAGGACATCAGTACGAATAATATACTGAGTATATAAGGTAGAACTGAAACATAACCATAATTCAATATTAATTAAACACATATTGTGACTAAAATTCAGGCCTATGCAAAATATTCTAGAATATTAGAAATGGAACTATAGACAACAGAATAAAGCTTCAAATGATTTTGGCTAACACGTAAGACATAAATTATCAATGCGATGTGCAATATTATCATAGCGATTTATTAAAGTCCTTATCCCACAAAAGAAAAGACTGGAATTTTAAAATCAACACTTGCACTTTTGAAAGTTATTATCTCTTGTACGTACTATTCAACAATTACTACTTCCCTTTTCTTTAGAAAACTTACCAATACCATAATGCACATGTAAATTTTTTCTCTTTATAAGCCATGCATTTTCTATTATCTTGCAACAAGGAAGTTCATATATATCTGAAATCACATCAACTGGCAAGCAAAGAACCTTCCTGAGAACAAACTTCATTTTCTGAACTGGAATAAACTTGATTATCCATATGTATGGTGCATGACTGCCCAGCTGATCAGTGGTAATTGCCCGATCGGCCGTAGCGTGGTGGTAAAAGCATGACTTTCCGATCGGCCGTAGCTCGGTGGTGAATATGTAACTTCCAAACCGGTCGTAGCTCGGTGGTGAATATGTAATTTCCAAACCGGTCGTAGCTCGGTGGTAAATGAATATGCATGACTGTCCATCCGGTAGTAAATAATGATATATAGCTGCCCAATCGGTGGTAACTGTCCGACTGGCCGTAGCACGGTAGTAAATGCATGAAGATGCATGTATCATTATACTAAAAATATTAACATCTCTATCATATACCTCAATAGGGACTTAGGAACATACTTAGACATGCTTGAATATCACTTGATACGAATGAATAATGTAGATATCCTTAACTGCTAAGAGTAGAACCACTTATGGAATAACATTATGTTTATGTCTCGTTACTTGGATCATACCAAAAGAAAAAAGAATTAGCCTTAACATATCTTTGCTGACGCTAATGAAGAAGAACCCATCAAAGGTAACTGGCTTAAGAACAAATCAACCACTGGACGTGAATGACCATGGCAAACCTAATAAATAAACTGGGTTGTATCTGCCTCTTTTGTTCGTCGTATAAGCCACCGTCTCTGCTCCCAAAGTTGCTTACTGGCTTAAGATTTGCTTATCAAAGTAATTCATATGGTGAAATTCCTCTTTGATTCTGTTTACCGCCTAATATACTAAAAGGCATAAAAGGCCTAACTTTTGGCAGCCCCTTGAATATCTTATAAGATCATATGCTGGCATTTGTCTAATCTACTACCCGTTACCAACTTGAAATACGAGTCACTATATGGGCTTTATATCAAGACCCTTGGGCTGCCACGTTAGTTGGCTAATCAAGTTTATCCAAATAATATAATTAATTAGTTAAACCCCTACTAAAATTACTACTTATCCAATTATTCACATAATTAAGAATTATCTCAAATTGCTTAAAATCTACTTACTTTTAATACATTTTATGCCCCTTACAATCATGGTCATGTGGTACCATATAAAATAAATGCATATACTATTATTTTATTAAAATATTCATGTAAAAATACATATATTTTTGCAACTTCTAATTTTCCTAATAACATATAGTTGACAATAAAGAAAATCTCATAAACTTTTCTCATATTATGTGTATAATTTAAAGCATATTCGAAAGTAATTTAATAGACGGGCAACAAGTGTAAAAGGGTAGATTTCCAGTTTTAACAGATTTAGCACCTAAGGCTTGCCTAGGCGTACCAGTTATTACAGAAGATTGTTCAGGTAGCATTAGTAAACATACTGTTTTAGGTGTCCAGAATCATAAAAGGGCATTATCAGTTTTCCTTTAGAAGAACTGGGTGAGATTTGTTTATACTTATTACACATCAGTAATTAGGCTAGGTGTAGCTAAGCGGATATGATCTTATAACATGATATCTAATGTGTAGGTAGAGATGCATGTGCAGAATTCCTAAACATGATTTTCTAAATGCACAATAAAGAGGCAGAATGATGCGTATGCAAGATCCTAAACATGATTTCTAAAGGCGCGGTAATCACAGTATTTAATCATAGTTTCAGGAGATACTGGAGTAACAGATTATTAATGTTATCCTAAAGACAGGATCTCTGAGTGATAGGCAATATGAAGCATGGTTAAAGAAACGACCAAATCATTAACGTATTTGTCCTAACACAGGATCTCTAAGTGACAGTCATGAAGCAAGATAACATGCTGAAGCAGTATGCCATGAATGCTGAAAATATGCATGGTGCCTAAGGAACATGGTATCTAATGCATGATTTTTGCACACATTGGTCCTAGGCATGACTTCTATTGCGCAAATAGGAAATGTAAACCTAAGCATGATTTCTACCCTTTGATATATATAGCATGTGCAACTACCCTTCTCCTTTTCCACTATCCATCCCCAATATTTGTTTACAATAAGTTATATNTTCAGGTAGCATTAGTAAACATACTGTTTTAGGTGTCCAGAATCATAAAAGGGCATTATCAGTTCTCCTTTAGAAGAATTGGGTAAGATTTGTTTATACTTATTACACATAAGTAATTATGCGAGGTGTAGCTAAGAGGATATGATCTTATAACATGATATCTAATGCGTAGGTAGAGAAGCATGTGCAGAATTCCTAAACATGATTTTCTAAATGAAATAATAAAGAGACAGAATGATGCGTATGCAAGATCCTAAACATGATTTCTAAAGGCGCGGTAATCACATTATTTAATCATAGTTTTAGGAGATACTGGAGTAACAGATTATTAAGGTTATCCTAAATATGGTAATCACATTATTTAAGCATGGTTAAAGAAACGACCAAATCATTAACGTATTTGTCCTAATACAGGATCTCTAAGTGACAGTCATGAAGCAAGATAACATGCTGAAGCAGTATGCCATGAATGCTGAAAATATGCATGGTGCCTAAGGAACATGGTATCTAATGCATGATTTTTGCACACATTGGTCCTAGGCATGACTTCTATTGCGCAAATAGGAAATGTAAACCTAAGCATGATTTCTACCCTTTGATATATATAGCATGTGCAACTACCCTTCTCCTTTTCCACTATCCATCCCCAATATTTGTTTACAATAAGTTATATAGACCAATGTTGCATGAATTACATAAGTGAATAAGAAAATTAAGAAGTTATACTATAGGGAGCCTACCGATAGGCCTAAATCTCCAGAACTCCCAATGCCAAGTGGTATTTCACAGCCTTTCACATAATTCGGGTGTGTCAGAGTTCTCTAAGGATCTCAGAGGATCCCGGGCAGTGCTCACACCCAGATTTCACAGTCAAGATGGAGTAAGTGCAGTGTGGAAGAGCCAGCTCTTGTGTGTCAAAGTTCAGAGGGAGCTCAAGGGTCCCTAAGAAATGCTTACACAAAAGGGGCAGAACCTATTGTCTAAGAGTATAGTGGAAGTGCTCATAGTTTAAAGGAATCTAACAGAATAGTTTTAAAACAAGTTATTGAATAGTTTTGGAAAATGATAAGTAGGAAAAAATTCAGAAAGATTACTTGAAATAGTTTTTAAAAAACCCAGGAGAAAGTAGTCTCAATAAGACATCCTGGAAGAACAGAGGAGAAACCAAACATATTCAGCACCATACAAAGAATCAGGTTAGGTTCAACATCCAAGTTCTCACACATGGATAGCAGGGGTTGGGAACACATAGATTACATGATGGGCAACATGTAGTAAATAGCATACAATTAAGGATCCTTAAAGATTCAGGGGATTAGGGACACAGTAAAGCATAGGGGTACAAGACAGGATAAAATACAGGAAGGTCCACCAAACTAATGTACCAAACATGAACATAAAGGTTTACACTAAGGCAGGATATCAAACAAGATAAACTAGACATAACATGACGTCATAATTACATGTTGGCAATCAAAAGAACAAGTAAAGCATAGATGAGAAACTTCAGGGATCATAACAGTAATGGAAAAATGTTGTTTTGAGGACTGAAAATATAAACTAGGACATACCAGTATGATGAAGAAAGCTGTAACACAAACAGGCAGTAGGACATACACAATAGTCAGCCGTGGCTTGCAGCCGACTTACTTAGAATAGTAGCAAGTAGCACATAAAAGAGAATAGGGAGAGAGCAAGTTTAGTTGTGAAAGAGAGTGCACAGATTAGTCTATGTCTGTTTGTGTCTGTGTAATGAATGAATAGAGTATATATATATTTTGAAAGCTTTATATATATATATATAAGAATAAAATCAGAATTAACCAGTGATTATGGGGCTGAATATCAATTAGTACCCAATTAGTACAAGTATACCTATATTCAAGGGAGTGATTCACACGGTGAGTATTAAATAAGGAAATGACCATATATAGCTTAGAGGAATATAAGAACAATGTAAGTACAACAAGAAATTAGGTATCCCTTAATTGAAGGGGTTAAACTCAAACGGCTAGTGGGTAAAATAACAATTAAGAAAAGTTCTTATGCATGTGACATATAAGGAAACCATTTTACCCCAATTCAAGTATACAATTGAGACTACGTTACGAAGATATCACTTAAGGAAATAGTAATCAATTAACAGTTAATCAATTATGTAACAAGGTAAGAAAATAAAGTCGGAAGTCAGTAAGAACATCTCATAAGAAATCAGTAAGGCTTTTCAAAGCTCAAGGAATCAGGGGTGCAAACAAGGTAAAGTTGCAGAGAGTTTGGGATTCGAACAGGAACAAAATTAGTTAGGCAAATAATAGGCAAGGAAAAGAATAGCAAGGCAAAGAATCACATAGAATCAGATATTCGAGGCTAGAACACATTTAAACGAAAAATGGGAATCCGAGAGTTGAAACCCTAGTGACTATAGTAGCAAAATCAAATAGGTTTAGAGATAAAGCAGTAACATTGAACATGATATAAGCAAAGAGAACATAGTCAGGAACCCTAATAAGAAAAAACAGGGTAAAATCACAGAAAGCTTAAACATTTATGAGAAATAAGAGTTCATGCATTTAAACAAATATATCGGTTAAAGACAGACTCAGAATTAGGGAAAACCCTAGGGTTTTCAGCATTGTAAGTCAAAAATGAAAAGATAACTCCGAGTAAATCATTAAATCATAGAAAGAATCATAAAATGATATTAAAACAGAAGCAAAATCGTTTTTTTTAAAGAGGGGTTATGAAATCCTAATTTTGAGATGAAAGATCGCTTAGAATAGGAAGGTTTTCCGAATAAAACATGTAAAAAGCTTCATGATATACACAGATCTAAGATAGATCTAAAAGAAATCGTAAAATACCAGGAGTTAGGGTTTCAGAGAGCCCAAAGAAAAAAGAAAAACCTTAAAGGTGTCGCCGGCGTTAGCCGGAAAAGTCATGGCTCTTACTCAGACGGCCGGAGGAGGCCGGAAGATGGCATGAGGGACCATGGGTAGGAGTTGAACCGCTCAAGGTTCACCTAAGGGACTTAGGGTGTCATTAGACCAGTGTAGGGTGAAGCAGTAACCAGAAGATGATGGGAGACCATAGTTTCCGGCGAGGGAACTAGCCAGAGAAGACGAACAAGCTTCATCGGAGGAGGGAGGCAAGGGAAGGTTCTAGATAGAACCAGAGAGAGATAGAGAGAGAATGAGAGACCGAGAAAATGAGAGGTCGGAGGGGGGTAGGTATTAGTTAATTATGGAAGGTGGATTCCGGGCCGTTAATCTAATTTGATCAACGACTCAGATAGATCCGGGGTTGGGCCGGGTATGGAATTGAATTGGGATGGGAATGGAATTGGGTTGTTAATGATGGGTTGGGTTAGTCTTAGCCTAGAATTTAAATAAATATGGCTAATTGTTAAATATGCCTTAAAATTAGATAAATAATTAACAAGAATAGGTAATAATTGTATAAAAATGAACTTAATTGTAACGACCCAGCCGGTCGTTTTGTGTGTTGGGACTCTGTTCCCGTGAATGACTCTTTCCATAGCGGCTACTCGTTCCTTATGACTTGTGCGGGCAGGTAGTTCGAGATTCGGAAGTGATTTGGCCAGTTCAGGAACACATGGTTCTTGAAGGCTAGCCTATTCGGCTAATTTTGGTTCCGAGCAGAATTTTGAGCAAACGACCTCGGAATCGAGTTCTGACAGCTCCAGCAGCTCCGGATGATGATTTAGGACTTAGGAGTGTGTTCGCCTCGGGTTTCTGATGACCCGGGAGTATTTCAACACCTAAATTGGAATTCAGGATTTCAAAAGATTTGGAATTCAACCTGGAATTGGACCTCGTGATATCATGGTCCGAATGGAATTCCGGAACTGGCAATAGTTTCGTATAGTCATTTATGACTTGTCCGCAAGATTTGGGGTCATTCCGAGCAGTATAGACCCCTTCAGCGTATTGATGAGCCATTTGATTTTTCTTGAAATCCTAAGTTTGAACTGAGGGGTTTTGGAGAGTGATTCTTGGTTTGAATGATGTTTTTAGTGTTCTGGGAGCTCGAGC
>ML251636.1:502-11354 GCA_005239495.1 Nicotiana undulata | reverse complement strand
TTAGGGGGGGGGGGGGTTATTCGTGTCCCCACTGGATTTTCTTGACTCATTCTACTTGGTCCAATGGTCTTGTTTACATCATCGGGGTAGCATTTTCTAAACAGAGCTATTTTACTAGCAAGCATGCATGATTTTGTAAAGACATAGTGAAAAATATATTTTAAGAAACTTAGATGAACCGACGACCGTGACAAAACCCGAGACATTGCAACCTCTCATGCTACTGAATTTTGAGAGTCGTCCTCAAAATTCTACCCCAGTTAGCTAGATGAACGTCTCTGACGGTTGAACATGTTGCGATCGGCTGAACTTGCTTTGGAATTTTGAGGGTCCTCCTCAAAATTCTGCCCCAATTTCCAATTGCGGAGAAAAATAAGATTTTTATTGAATTGTGACCGAACTCATAGGGCTTCCTACGTATCCCCTATTAAACGGGAATTAGGTCAGGCGTAGTTCAATTTACATCATTAAAGAGTTACACATAGTATTGTTTGACTGCATCTGAGTTGATCGATTTTGGCCAAACTTCTCCGTCCATTCCTGCAAGTATAAGAGCTCCTCCTGTAAACACTCGGTGAACCATATACGGACCTTTCCAGTTGGGAGAGAATTTCCCTTTGGCCTCATCTTGATTTTCAGGCTCATATCAGGCTTGAATTTTTGGAGCTTCTGCTTCACTGGTGGGCACATTGGGTTCGCGGGCAACGATAGATGTACTTATACCGGTCATGTCATCGTATGGCCATGAAAATATATCTTCATATTCTTTCAGGAATTGCGTGTACTCTTCTTTCTCTGACGGTGACAAGTGGATGTTGATGCGAGTTTCTTTGACATCCTCTGAATCTCCCAGGTTGACTACCTCAGTTTCGTCCAGATTGGACTTAGGTCTGTTCTCAAAGTCTTCTACCCCTCTGACTATTTCCTCGAGTATGATATCTTCTTCTTCCGGATCACTATTGTTTTGTCTCGTTGTCTCATTGCATGTCACAATCATTGGTTAATCAAGACAGGAAATAGTAATGCTGTATAGATAAAAGTATGAGATAAAATGATAGTAATAAATATTGATTCAATAAACATAAAAGAGATTTTGATAATTTAAATGAATGTTTGGAACATTGGATATTTTATTGAAAAACATAGAAATGCGAAAAGGAAATCATTAGCAAGTGAAATAAACAATGCTTGTTCAGCCTTGCTACCCCGGGACTCGTTGAGCCCTGGATGTTCTGATGGTCCAGTTTTTGAGGAATGATCCTTTGCTCACAGCCTGGATGGTAGGGCCTTCCTCCTCCTCCTCCTCCTTGACAATAACACAACAGTCCATGTCTTCATCTTCCAGGAATAGATTTTTCAAGGCTGCTAACGCATCTTCCTCCTCTAATCCCCATATGACGTCGGCTTGCTGGAAAGTCTATTCCAAATGTGGTATGGGATGCTCCAATGGGTAGTAAGGATCGTGCCATGGTGGATACCAGTCGTCATACTCTTGCCAAGTGTACTGATAACCTAGGCCAAAGGTAGTGCCGTGACACTTCAATTATATCGGCTTGAGATCCCCTGAAGATTCTTGACGAGTTTCTTACCAGGATCGTACCCACTCCAATTCAGTATGCTTTCAATCTTGCTACTCCACCACTTATCCTTGTCTATTGCATTGACCCGCTTGATGTGATGATATGTTTCTCCACCAAGCCTTCTTTTACCCTCAATTAACGGGATAGTCTGGCGGTTGTAGATGGGGTTGCTCCCATCTCCATGGATAATTACCTCTTGATGATTCCATTCAAATTTTACCGCCTGATGCAAAGTTGATGTCACAGCCCCGGCGGCATGTATCCATGGCCGTCCTAATAACAGATTATAGAACGCGGATATATCTATCACCTGAAATTAAACCTCAAACCACGCAGGCCCCATTTGCAGACAGAGAATGATTTCTCCAATGGTGGACCTCTGAGAACCGTCGAAAGCCTTCACATTTATGGATCCTTCTCTTATCTTATACAATCCCTTGCCCAATCTCTTGAGTGTTGTCAATGGGAAAATGTTGAGGCCTTGTTGTGACTTAACCCTTCAGGCGGCAACTCGTCCTCGTGGAAAGTAATTTTGTGACTTTCCAGTACCTGCCCTACCATGTTGGCCATTTCTCCACTGGTGATGTTATTAGGTATATAAGCTTCGTTTTAACATTTTCATCAAAGAATTCATGTGCGCTTCCGAGTTCTGCAGCAATGATAGGATGGATATCTGGGTTGGAGTTTTGTTCAGTTGATCTATGACTGAGTATTCCTTGGCTTGCACCTTCCTCCAGAGATCATCCGGACCTGTTTTAATGATGGGAGGTCTGTTGGAAGCCTGATTGCTAGACTCTCCCAAGGGTTCAGGTGGATAGACCATGGTGGTCCTAGTCATCCCCTGTGCAACATCAACTTCTTCTATTTTGACCTTTCCTTTCCTTCTTGCCTCAACTACGTAATCCCAGGGTACAACATTAGTGCTGAAAAATGGCGTAGTTGACACTGCCACTATGATGGGTGCGGCTACTTTCACTTCAAATGGGATAGGAGTTACTGCAGGTGGTGCTATTTCAACCTCGAATGGCGCTGGCGTATCTGCAGGTAGTGCTACATCGAACTCGAACGGGGCTGATGTGGTTACCTCAATATCTCCTGATGGCTGAATTTGCACTATGATGGGATTGAGTGTGACTGTTGGATTCTTGGGATCGTCACCTTCTTTTATCAACCCGACTCACCCTTCTGGGTCTCATTCCTCCTCTATTTCTATCACATTGATGCCTCCACCCTTGTGGTCTGGGAGCGGATTATTGTGGATATTGGGAGTAGTTTCTTTAGCTTGGATGACTTTGTTATCAATCAAAGACTGGATCTTATCTTTCAACGAGCGGCATTCATCAATGGTATGCCCCCTCATGCCGCAGTGGTATGCACAGGTTTTGTTTAGATTGACCCACTGGGACGGATTCTATGGGGTCACGGCAGGGATAGGAGTGACATAACCAGCAGCTTTTAGCCCTTCGTACAGTTGGTCAATGGGCTCAGCGATGGCAGTGTATTTCTTGGGTGGCCTGCGGTCAAAGTTGGGTCGAGGTCTTGGGAAATTTTGGCGAGCTGGAGGTGACTGGTATTGGGAAGGTTGGGAGTTGTATGTATGATAAAAAATGGCTGGTTGGGAATATCTGGGAGATGTGGGTTGATAAGTAGGTGGAAGAGATGGTTGATATGTTGGTGGAGGTGCTGAATGTTATATGGGCGGGGGTGCTTGGTATGTAAGTGGAGAGGTTCGATATGTCAGTGGAGATTTGGGTCCATGTGCAACCATTACCGCTCTCACATCTTTCTTTTTGGATATGCCGCCAGATTGCAGGGCCTTGTTCGTGGCTTGTAGTGCTTCAAAATTAGTGACCATACCTTCTTCAATTCTCTCACCTAGCTTGATGATGTTAGAGAATTTGTGGTTTTCAATCACCATCAGCCTTTCATAATATTGCGGGTCCTGTGCCCTGATGAAGAATTTGTTCATTTGTTCTTCATCTAGTGCAGGCCTGACCTTAGCTGCTTCAGACCTCCAACGAGTGCCATACTCGCGAAAGGTTTCAGTGGGCTTCTTTATGAGATTCTGGATATAGAACACGTCTGGTGCATTTTCCGTATTAAACCTGAACCGGTCCATCAAATCTGTTGCCATACTCACCCAATTGGACCACTTCTTGGGGTCCTGGCTGATATACCAACAAAAAGCATCCCCTATAAATCTTCTCATAAACAACTTCATTCGGATCTTCTCGTCTTTTCCAACTCCAACCAGATTGTCACAATAGGTCCTCAGATGGGCCCTGGGATCACCAGTACCGTCAAACATTTCGAACTTGGGAGGTTTGTAACCCTCCGGTAGTTCCACATCGGGCTGTATACAGAGATCTTCATAATGCAGTCCTTCGATTCCCTTACCTCTTTCAACGCCTTGAACTCGGCTAGTCAGTTTCTTGAGTTCTTCGGCCAAATTCTTGATAAACATATCCTTCTCACTGGATTCAGGTATGTAAGAAAAGGGGTGGGTGGAGTGAGGGAGAGCCTCTACGTATATGGGGTTGTTCTGATGGCCTGGCGCTTGAGCATAGAGGTGGTAATTGGTGGAATTTTGTGGGTCGGGAATGATCGGTGGGGTGTTTCTCGGAGTGTGGCAAGTAATTTGTTGGTATGGTAGTGGGATGGTTTGATTTTTTTGTGGAGTTGTATAGTGGTGAGTTGTATGAGGATATTGTTTGTTGGGGGTATTCTGAGGTGGTGTGGGATTGTGAGTGTTTGGATGGTTGATATCCGGAACAGTAAGGGAGAAGTACAAGTTTGCCAAGTATCGAACATGTTCAAGATCCCCTTGGAGTTTCAACAACCTTTGCTCGAGTTGTGACACAACATCATTCTGAACATGAGCACCTCGGCTGTCGGAGGCTTCTGTATGTTCAACCGGTGTTGAGTTTTCCTTTCTGATATTACTCAAATCTTCCATTTTTCCTTTTCCTTTTCCTTTTCCTTTGCCTTTAGGTGGACTAGGAGGAGGAGAAGGTGGAGGGCCCCTGGATCTTGTATGGTATGATGATGATGCCAGAATGCACGAACCAACCTTTGGGGAGGGAAATAATCAAAGAAAGAAAACAAAACAAAAGCAAAAGGTAGCCAAGTTAGTGAGGATCATGAGAAAATACTTGCAATATTTAAACACATATTGCAAGAATGTAAATGTGTGTCCTAATTTGGGAGCCTTGTGGTGCCCGAGGTAGGCCTAGCTACAAATTAATTTGGAGAACTTAGATACCAAAATGGCTCACTTCATTAATGTAAATAGGCGAATCCCAACCCGACATTGAATAACAAACAGGAAATAAAGTCACTAATAGCACTCGAGCTTATTACATTGATAAAAGTAAAAAAGGTAAATCTAGTCTATTTGGTCCCAGATGGACCTTCCCCAGATTCGATGTCCTTGATCCCATCAAACAAGTTCCCTAGCTCGCGCAGTCCCAGCGGCAGGTATGCTCTGGCCAGGTGTCCTCTTTCATTTCCCTCGGCCTTCTGGCAGTCCTCGACCCTCTTGATGCTTTTGCCTTCCATCTCCACTATTCCTCGCTCCAAGTATTCCAGCTTCTTGTTGGAATGGATAGCCATCTCTTTCCATTCCTCGACCTGCCTCTTGTTGGTTTCATGTATCTCCCAGTGCTCGTTCTCAGATTCATGGATCCTTTTGCACAGCTGGTTGTACTTGACCTGAGCCTCAACATTCTCGTCTATAATTCTGTTGCCTCGGCCGATTCCTAGCCTCACCAACCCATCCATGTCATCTTCCAACCACTCCGGGTAGAAAGGTGCACATCCTGCATGGTACCGGTCTGGTTCAATGGTATTCTTCTCTAGGATGATTTTTCAGTGCCACATGTGTTGAGCTTGTCACTTGTAGGGGACATCGCCGTCCTAGAAATCCACTCAGAAGTGTCTCATCTTATCAACCCTTGGCACAACTTGTTTTTTGCCTTCCTGCCTCATGACTCGGAGGGGAACATAAGCATATATGGCTCTCAATCCGATCAACACTAGGTGTGGTGCATCCCTGGACCTGATGATGAATCTGTCCGTCGGGAACCACTCGAACATCCAGTGTACCTGATCCTCAGTTAGGTTATCAAAGAACTTCACCCACTCCTTGGCAGTCTCTGGCTGAGAAAATTTGTATGGAATATATGTCATCCGCTTGGGCTGATGGAAAGCAATGTGGTCATTCCAAGCCCTTCGCGGAAACTCTTGGTGATATTGGCCCTTTTGAAGATGTTCTAAGATCCATAGTTGCAGCAACATGTTGCAACCCTCAAAATGCTTAGCTCCTCTTTGACAACGCTCCAAGGCTCGGTAAATATCAGCTAGGAGCATAGAAACAATGTTGAAGGCTTGCCCATCGATCCCCTCCATCAAGGTCTTGGTTACCATGTCTAACATGGTATGGATCCTTTCCTTTTTTGTCGGAAACACTATCAATCCCAGAAAGCATACAATGAATACAAATACCCTGTGGTGGATATGACCCAGGGATGTAATGGCAAACTCGTCATGATAGGTACGGTATGATTTGATGTGACCGTATCTTTCATATAAGTACTCGAAGGGTATGTATGATTGTTTCAGACACTCTAGCTCAGCGTTCTTCTTCAACCCCATCATTTTCAGAAAACCTCTGCCCGTGCGGTTCTCAGGTACCAACAACCCAGGGGTTTCCCAAACCAGTCCGGCTAGTCCCCCTATCTCTTCTAACACCGGTGTCGTCTCAATATTCCCAAAATGGAATACAGCTCTTTCACTATCCCAAAATAAAGTAGCAGCCTCAATCAACATGTTGTTTGACTGGGTGTCCAAGAGAGATGGTAAATTGCCCAGATACTTCTTTACGTATTTCTTATCACTGGAGGGAAGGTCTTCCCACGAGTCTAGGAGCATTGGAGGGATATTTTTTACCATACCGAATCTGGGGACCTCGTGCCTCATTTTCTGCAAGACAAAAATGGTTAGGCCCTTACCCCCGCCAGATTCAACTATTTATACACTTATGATTAGCATACATGCATTTAGTTCTCCAAATAAATGCACAGAACGTGATTGCGTCCGTTGGGATTATGAAAAACCCGGTGGAGTTTTGGATAAGGCTGTCTTAAAGGGTTATTGTGTGGACGACACATTAACCCGGCTAGGTTTGACCATGATGCATGCGCAATATAACAAGAGTATATGCACGAGTGGAATGTGATGTTGAGCAAGATTATGCAACAATAAACAATAGAAAGCATGTTGTCATGTATTTTCACGTTATGAAAGCGGTAAAGTCAGTAGTTATAATTTAAAGTCGTTACAGAGGAAAACAAAAAAACGTGACAATTTAAATACTTGGAGGAAATAAACAATTAATTGCACATAAGGGGAAAGGGAAAGGGTGCAAGTATTAACAAAGTAAAGATACAAATTCACAAAAGGGTTTGAAATGGTAAAAAACTAGAGTCCCCAGCAGAGTTTCCATGCTATCGCGCCCCCTTTTTCCCTCTCCTTTCAGATCGGTCAGGGTTTTTGACATTATTGGGACAACTCGTTTCCTTTTGGGAAAAGGGATATAAGGAGTTTGAAGAGTCGCCACCTAACGAATTAAGGTGCGTTAGGGCACCTACTAAGGATCACTTATAACACTAATTGTATAACCAGAGATTGGGTAAGAGCTTGAAATTACTTCAAGGGAAAAGTGTTAGTCACCCCTTAAAGTCCACAACTGTGGGTCCCGGCCAAACATACTTTGTGAAAATAGCAAATAGACGGTCTAAGCACACATATGTGATAAAGGGTAAGGGAAGTCCTAAGTTATTTATCCTATAGGATCACATCTGTACAATGCCCGGTAATCACTCCACAAAGAGGGGCTACATATTGCATTAGCGCACATGTCATCATATCCTTATATACCCATTGTCCCACCCGTTAGCGGTTATTAAGAGAATTTTATTTAACGAGCTCTAAGCGTGCTGTTACCCGTCCCATCCTTGCGGTGCCGGAGGAGTTTTAGGACCTCTAAATATTGGCAGTTCTAGACAGACCCCTAAGGTTTATAAAAGAAAAAATTCTAGGAGACAAGCAAGAACAAATAGGAATAGCAAATAAGTGAAGGAAAGCAATTAAGAGGCTCAGATTTACCTCCACATGTAATGCATATAAGCAGCACGTCTCAAATACAAACAAGAGGTAGTTTAATTAGAAAGGGGTCCTAAACAGGATATCTAAGTATATGTCAATGCACAGAAATATGCTACACTATTTTTTTATCAACTCAACGGCAGGGTCCTATCAGTTCGCCTACTGATTTTAAACCTATGAGCCTTTAAGTAGTAAACACAATCACAACAGTTTTTCAGTTTTATAGAGGTTAATCACCTAAGGTTTGCCTAGGCGTGGGACTGCACATAATAAGAATTATGAGTTATTTACACAGTTTGAAAGTATTTAACCTACAACATGTTGTTCAAGGTGACACATATATGAGAATGAATGGATTGATACCAGTTTTATTCAGAAACATGACAATTATGTGCGAGGCTGTTTTTATACCTTTTTCAAGATCAGTTGCTTAATCTTAGTTAAACTAGGCGTGCTGAAACGAATGCAAACAATATTCCTAGGGCATGATTTCTAAATGCACACAAGAATAATAGAATTATGTCAGGGTTGTTTGTTATCCTAGGAGCAGGACCTCTAAGTGATGAACTGATGTTATGTTAAACCATGGGTTTGTAACATGTGATATGCTGAAGCAGTAAATATGAAGTACTAAGAACAGGATATCTAATGCAACGTTTAACATGATTTTGATGAACATAGTGGTCCTAAAACATGGATTCTAATGCAAACATAACGAATGTAAAGCCTAAGGCATGTTTTCTACCCAATAGTGTCAACAGAATTATCAGCTACCCTCCACATTTCACTAGCCATCCCCAATATCTATTTACAAATTAATTATTACAAACCAACAGCTGAATGAATTACATAAATAAATAAAAAGAAGAAGTTAAACTATAGGGTGCCTGAAGCAGGTCCAAATGTATCCTGAGGATACCCAAGCCTCCATAACCTCAAATGCCAAAGTTTCGTAGCCAATCTCATGTCCGGGTGTGTCAGAGTTCCCTAAGGACCTCAAGGATCCCGGGCAGTGCTCGCACCCAGATTTTCATAACAAGAACTGAGTAAATGCAGTGTAGAAGGACCAGCTCCAGTGTTCCATAGTTCAGAGGGATCTCAAGGCAATCACACACTGGAGGGGCAGAACCTAGAGACTTAAGAGTAGAGTGAGAGTGCCTGACATAGTTTTGAAAAGGTTTTGGTATGAGAATAGTATTGAAAAGGACTCAGTTAAGTAAAGAAGTTTTATAAAAATAGGAGTTTATTAGTAGTAAAATAGTATGAACAAGGACAGTGTAATCAAACAAACAACAGATTAATTAAAAAGCAATCAGGTTCAACAGTACTCAAACAACATGATTCACACAGGGATAATTGGGGAGTTGGGGACATATACAACACACATAGTGAAACACATAACAAACAGAAACACGAAAGTTTTTAAGGGGGTTTATGGGATTAGGGAATATCTAATAATACAGACACAATACATGTATATGAATTTCAAACAGACAGTTGAGGACATAGTTGTACCAAACAGAGTTAAGCATAGAATCAAAAGTAATTAGAGATAACGAATAACGTAGCAAGGCAGATTAACACCAAAACTTGAGTAAACGAACAGATAAATAATCAAACACATAGACATGGAGTTGAGTCAGGTTGAAACATACTACAATGGTAATAGGCAGGTTCATAGACATGTTGATCATAAATTAAGTTAGGACAAAATTAACATATGCTAAGTGAAACAATGACTTAAACAGGCTAGTTACATATTGAAAAGCCAAGTAATAGACATGAATAGGTTAAACTAAATCTATAAGAGAAACACATAGGGTTTAGAACTTGGATTTAAATAAGAGCATTCCAGTTAAGCAGAGCAAATACAAAGTATAGAGTAGTGGAGTGTAATAACTAGTCTTGGCTTACAGCCGGCTAGTTTAATAGAAGTAGCAAGTAACAAGAAAGAGAAGAAAACTTTAAGTGTGAGAGAGAGAGTTGTTGAACCAGTGTGTTTGTCTGTGTGATGAAAAGATAAGAGAGTATATATAATAGTTGAGAGATAGGTGAAATAAGGTAAATAATCAAATTGCTCAGTAATTGAAGAACCACAGAATCAATTAAGAGTAAAATCAGTGAAGTTTTCCCTTAATTAAGGGAATAATTTTACCAGCGGGTGAGAATATGTAACAATTAAGGAAAGAAATCATATAGCTCGGTACAGAGTAGGCAATTAGGGGTAAATACACAAATGTTCAATTAAGGAAATAAGTGGTAAGAATCACCGAGTAACACGGTTAATCACATAATGTGATGACCCAAAAGGTCATCTTATGTAAATTAAGCATTATCTGCGTTCCGAGGCTCCGAGAGTCTCCGTTAGTCTTACCTCGTTATGCGTGCGCAGCCCGGGCGTGTAGCCGGGAAGCTATTATGTGAAAAGTTGATGAAAAATGAGTTTTTGATAATTAATGAATGAATATAGTTGACTTTGGTCAACATTTCTGGAAAACGGATCCGGACCCGTGATTCGACGGTCCCGGAGGGTCCGTAGGAAAATATGGGACTTGGGCATATGCTCGGAATCGAATTCCGAGGTCCCAAGCCCGAGAAATGAATTTTTAAAAGAAATTGTTTTCTGAAAATAATAAAGGAATAAGAAAGTGAATAATTATGTGAAAACAGTGTTACCGGGCCCGTATTATGGTTCCGGAGCCCGGAACAGGTTTATTATATATTAATTGTCTTATTTGTAAAATTTGGTGTAAAACGGGCGTGAATTGAGTGGTTTCGGATCAAAATGAGGTTTTGAGATTTTAAAGAAATTGAAATGTGGCTTGGAAAGTGATGTGATGTTCCCGAGGTCCGAGTGAGATTCCGAGACCGGGAATAGTTCCGTGGTGTCAATTATAACTTATCTGTAAAGTTTGATGCCATTCCGAGCAGTTTAGGCCGGTTCGGCGTATTTGAAATGAATTCTTGAATTTTAAGTTCCTAAGTGTTGATTAAATAAGTCTTGGGGTTTGATGCGAGTTCCGCTGTTGTTTTTCGTGTTCTGAAAGTTCGAGTGAGTCCGCCTAATGATTTAGGACTTGTTGGTATATTTGGACGGGGTCTTGGGG
>MDKH01080984.1:0-13836 GCA_005239495.1 Nicotiana undulata | reverse complement strand
AATGTTGACCAAAGTCAACTATATTCATTTATTAATTATCAAAATTCATTTTTATCAAATTTTAACATAATAGCTTCCCGGCTACACGCCCAGGCTGCGCACGCATATCGAGGTGAGGCTCCGGAGGCTCTCGGAGTCTCGGAAAACAGATATAGCTTAAATTACATAAGATGACCGTTTGGGTCATCACAGTAAGTGTCGAGCCTAACCTCGACGAAGTAGTGATGAGGCTAAGTCGGGGCTTTAACAATATAATCGATAACAACAATAAATAATAAAGCCATAAAGAAATCTAAACAAATAGATACATATGTGCTGCAACAAAATAAAATAAAGCTATAACCAATACTCAAATAACTCTTCAAAATTTCCAAACTTTAACTTTGAATAAAAATAGTACTGAAATATTTAAAGAGTAGTAAAATAGACATTTTAACTTTTCAAAACTTTTATTTTCTTGTTCTTTTAAAAATCAGTAAAATATAAATGTCCCCCCTTATCGCTCCTTGTTGCGGCGTGCAACCCGCTCCCACCTGTCCTCCCTTATTTCTCCTCCCTAAAATATCACCCTTATTACTCCTGTTGCGGCGTGCAACCCGATCCCACCTGTCCACCCTTATCACTCCTTGTTGCGGCATGCAACCCGCTCCCACCAGACATATCATATCAATTTATTTATATGTTTCACAATTCAGGCCAAGCCTTTCACAATATTTTTGTCTCCACAATTACAAATAATAAACTATATTTTTCTCATAACTTCATCAATATCCTCTCAACCATGAACCAACAAGAATATCAAATATAAATATTTATTTCGTAAAATCAATGCCAAACCTCTCAACCATTTTTATATCACAAGGAAACCAGCTCAAACAATCAATACTCTTTCCAAATACTCACAACAATATCTAACAACAAATCAACAAGGCCAACTAGTCATAGAAACAATAATGAACATATAACAATTAAGATGATAATCAAATAAGTGGGGAACAAGAAGGGGATCATGTTAACAACCAATTTGGGTGGTGCATAGATACTCGTCACCACACCTATACACCACGCCCATGCATTTCACATACAAACAAGTGGGGAGTCCTTTGCACTCAAGCCAAAGTTAGACCAAACACTTACCTCAATTCTGCAGGCCACTCACTGCTCAATTATTGCTTTTCCTTTTGAATTCACCTCTATTTTGCTCGAATCTAATCAAAATTAACTTAATATCATTAACTAATGCTAAAGGAACTAACTTTATTGAAAAATATAATTTTTCCTAAGTTTTCTCAAAAAAAAAAGTGAAAACCCGACCCCAGGCCCGCTTGGTCTAAACTCGGGGTTCGGACAAATTATGTTTACCCATTCACCCACGAACCCAAATATGCTATTAGTTTTGAAATCCGACCTTAATTTGATATAAAAATTCAATTTTTACAAAACTCCCTAATTCTACCCAAATCCTAAAGTTTTACCATGAAAATTCTTTGTTTTTGCTTTAAAAGTGATGCAAAATAGTAAGGAATTGAAAGAAGAAGGTTTGGAATTGATTACCTATGCATTGGGGATGAAGGTTGTTGAAGAAAACTCGTTTTTAGGGCTGGAACCTCGAAAAATTAGAGAAGAAAGGGTTCTGCCCGGTTTTAATTCGATATTTATAATAGCTGGGCTGGGGCCCTATGCGATCGCATTAAATGGCCTGAGAGCGCACATGGTATGGGGGACTTGAGAAGTGCGTTCGCATGGGGAGGGGTGCGATCGCACAGCGTATTGGCCTCCCCTCCCCCAGGCCTGATTTAACTCAGTGCGTTAGCACAGCTTGGCCCAGACTGTGCTCCGCGATCGCACACTTAGTGTTGCGTTCACACAGCGTTCCAAATAGCGCCTCCAACTTTACTCTATGCGACCGCGGACTTTCCTATGCGATCACACAGAACAAAATACCTGGACACCAGAAATTAAAAAAGCAGCAGTTCATTTAAAGTGAAAACTACCTCGTGGCCTATCCGAAGCTCACCCAAGCCCTCGGGCTCTAAACAAATCATGCACGCAAGTCTAAAAACATCATAAAGATTTGCTCGTACGATAAAACCATGCAAATAACATGTAAATCTATGAATTAAACCTCAAAACTCATAGTTTTCAACAAAAACTCTTAAAGTTCATAATTTCTCCACTAGATGTCCGAATCACATCAAACGAACTCCGTTTTTCACTAAATTTCACAGTTAACCTTTAAGTATCCTAACAAAGTTGTACTGAGCTCCGGAACCAAAATACGGACCCGATAACAATGATTTTTAGCATTATTTCTTTAATTTAATTCATAAACATTTCAGCAAACACAATTTCTTTCAAAAATTGATTTCTAAGGCTTGGGACCTCGAAATTCATTTTCGGGCACACGCCCGAGTCCCATATTTTACTGGGGACCTCTCGGAATTGTCGAAACACAGATCCAGGTCTGTTTACTCAAAATGTTGATCAAAGTCAACTTTTACCAAATATAAATTCTAAAAATCAATGTTTCTCATATTTTTACATAAAAGCTTTCCGATTTCACGCCCGGACTGCGCACGCAAATAGAGGTACTTAATTTTAGTCTCTTTATGGCTATTAAGCATGAAATGGAGTCTAATTTTTATAAATGACACCTTGGGTCATCACACGCTCAGAATCCACTACAAGTTTCTTAGACCTTATCCAGCATCAACAATTGGATGCAGGCAGCTACATCAAAGTTGTCTGTCTTATCTACTGCAGTAGCAGCACAGTCAGCCCCAGAACAACTTCATGTACCTCTATCAGTGTAGGATTCATTGAAGGAGCTTCTGGACAACCAGAAGAAGATCCTGGAGACTTTGTGTCACGACCCCAAAACAATATAGGTCGTGATGGAGCCTATCGTGGAACTAGGCTAGCCAACTACTGGGAGTAACAATCTAAGCATTCCGTTTAAAAACATAAGTCAAGATATTTCATTTATATTTTCTGTTTAAAAACATAATTAACAGCAATAATACCAAAGAGAGTCAAGTCTAACCACGGTCCCTACACCCGGAATCAACTATCATGAGCATCTATACAGATAAATACAATATCTGATAACAAGCCTTTACTAGTACAATCCATGCAAAACTAGAAGTATATGAACTAAGAAAGGAAAGGAGGCCAGCTGGGGACGCCGAGCAGCTACCTCTATCCTTGATCAAAACCCGAGCCAAGGAGAAGCCAGCTAACGCTCAGATCTAGTACCTGGATCTGAATACAAAGGTGCAGGGAGTAACGTGAGTACGCCAACTCAGTAAGTAACAATCGTAACTAAACACTTGAGTGCAGTGACGAGCATTTAAAATCATAATTTCACGAAATAAGTGTCAACAAAGGTAAATAAATTAGGTCAAAGTTTACATTTGCCAATGTACTTCACAACTCCAGTTTATCCGTTCAAAACTTTCATAAAAACAGTAATTCAACTTTTATAAAAAGGCTCAACGTAAAGAAGAGTAAGAAACAGTGAATTGCACAAGGTAAAAGCCTCTCAGGCATAGTGCCACTCATAAGACAGGTCTCTCAGTCACTCGTGAATCCACTATCATAATTCAATGCTCACACTCAGCACTCTCACTCAACAAGTACCATGTATCCACATAACCGTTGCGGCATGCAGCCCGATCCACATACCATATGTTGCGGCGTGTAGCCCGATCCGAATAATAGTCGACTGCACTCACTGGGGGTGTACAGACTTCGGAGGGGCTCCTACAGCCCAAGCTCTACATTGTTGCAGCATGCAGCCCGATCCAATATATATATATGCTGCGACGTGCATCCCGATCCATATAATATCTATTGCGGCGTGCATCCTGATCCATAACTATCCTCACAAACTTGGCTCTCGGCCTCACTCAGTCATCCTCTCAAGCCACTTGGGCAACTCATCTCAACATCACGGGACTCATCCCAAAATACCTCACAGTATTCTAAAGCAGTGTGATAACAGTGATAATAGAAACAAGTAATAAACATGACTGAGTTCACAAATTTTCTATCAAAAATAGTATGAAAATAGTTTTAAAATACCCCTGAGGGTCTAAAACAGGTCGGTACAAGGCCCCAAACATGGCATACAGCCCCTAATATAGTAAAATACTCTAAAATACAGGATGTCATATGATTCCAAATCAAACACGCGGCTTAATAGTTGCTACGGGACGGACCAAGTCACTATCCCTATCGGTGTACGCCCACACGCTCGTCACCTAGAATGTGCGTCACCTCATTTATCAAAAACAATGTGAAATACCGGGGATTCATACCCTCAAGTCTAGAGTTATAATCGTTACTTACCTCAAACCGGCCCGAAAACTACTCCGCGATACTCTTGCGTCTCGAATCGGCTCCCAAATGCTCCGAGTCTATCAAAATCAGATTAATAACATCAAATATTCTAGGGAGACAAAAACCATTCGAAATTTATCAAAATTAGTCAGAAATCCCGATATTGGCCAAACCTGACCCCCGGGCCCACGTCTCAGAATTTGATAAAAGTCACAAAATCAGAATCCAAATTCTCCCACGATTCTATACATACCAAGAACATCAAAATCGGTCCACAATTTCCCCTTCAATCCCTCAATCAAAGTTTCAAGTTTCCAAGCCCTTACCCCTATTTTACACACTGATGTTTCCCATAAATTCACCCTAAATCAGTCTAAAAATTACATATAAACGAGTTTTAGGTTCAAATATCTTACCTCAACGAAGTTCTCTTGATTTCCTTCTTCAAACCCCTCTCCCAAAGCTTAATCCCGGATGAAAATATTGAAGAAATTGCTCAAATTTGCGAAGGCTGGAATTTATACTCTCCTGCCCAATGGTCCCGCACCTGCGGTCATTTACGCGCACCTGCGGTCCCAGGTGCGCACCTGCGCACTTGACTTAAGGGACCAAAACTCGCACATGCGTTACTTCTTCCGCACATGTGCATCCGCAGGTGCGGCCAAAACCTCGCACCTGCGGCTTCTCTCCAGCTAACCAAAATCCGCACCTGCTCCCCTTCCTCGCACTTGCGCTCAACCATCTGCAGGTGCGGCCACACCAGAGGGGCAACACCAGCAACTGTTCAGCTGCATTTTTCCAACTTCAAAGACCCCGAGGGCTATCCGAAATCAACCCGAGCCCCTCGGGACCCAAACCAAAAAATACAAACAAGTCATAAATGATTAGCCGGAACCCTCGGAACACCCAAAATGACATTGAAACTCCAATTCAACCCATGATACAAGCCTAAGATTCCTAAAACTTCCGAAAATCATCAACGACGCCGAAACCAACCAAAACACATCCGAATGACCTTAAAATTTACACACACGTCCAAAATGACACTACGAACCTGCTCCAACTTCTCAAATTCCATTCCGACCCCGATAGCCCATTTTCCACTACCGACGGAGAATCGCCAAAAACTCAATTTCGCCAATTCAAGCCTAATTCTACTCCGGACACCAAAACTACATTCTGAACACATTCCTAAGTTCCAAATCACCTAACGAAGCTATCCGAGCCATAAGATCTACATTCTGAGGTCGTTTACCAATAGATCAACTCTCGGTTGACTTTTTCCAATGTTAAGCCAATTTAAGAGACTAAGTGTCTCAATTATCACCACGACCACTCCGAACCTGGACCAACCGACCCAATACATCATAATTAGGTTAACTAACACATAACAAAGCTGAAATAGGGGAAACAGGGATAATCTCAAGGAATGACTGGTCGGGTCGTTACATTCTCCCCATCTTTAACAAACGTTCGTCCTCGAACGGGTCTAGAAACATACCTGGAGTCTCAAACAAGTGAGGATATCTGCTCCGCATCTCCCGCTTGGTCTCCCAAGTTGCCTCCTCCACAGGCTACCCCCTCCACTGAACCTTCACTGAAGGTATATCCTTAGATCTCAACCTCCTGACCTGACGACCCAAAATAGCCACCGGCTCTACCTCGTAGGATATATCACCCTCAAGCTGAACTGTGCTGAAGTCTAAAACATGAGACGGGTAACCAACATACTTTCGGGGCATCAAAACATGGAACACCGGATGAACACTCGATAAGCTGGGTGGCAAAGCAAGCCTATAAGCCACCTCTTCAATCCTATGAAGCACCTCAAAAGGCCCAATGAACTGTGGGCTCAACTTGCCTCTTTTCACGAACCTCATAACACCCTTCATGGGTGACACCTTCAGCAGTACCTTCTCTCCCTCCATGAAAGACACATCCCGGACCTTCCGGTCCGCATAACTCTTCTGCCTAGACTATGTCGTGCAAAGCCGTTCCTGAATCAATTTCACTTTATCCAACGCATCCTGAACCAAGTTTGTGCCCAATAGCCTAGCCTCGCCCGGCTCAAACCAACCAACCGGAGATCTACACCTCCTACCATATAAAGATTCGTACGGAGCCATCTGGATTCTCGATTGATAACTATTATTATATGAAAACTCCGCGAGCGGCAGAAACTGGTCCTATGAACCCCCAAAATCAATGACACATGCACGCAACATGTCCTCCAAAATCTAAATAGTACGCTCTGACTGCCCGTCGGTCTGAGAATGAAATGATGTGCTCAACTCAACCTGAGTACCTAACTTTCTCTGCACGGCCCTCCAAAACTGAGATGTGAACTGAGTGCCTCTGTCGGAAATGATAGAAACTGGAACCCCATGCAATCATACGATCTCCCTAATATAAATCTCACCTAACCGCTCCGAAGAATAAGTAGTACCAATAGGAATGAGGTGCGCGGACTTGGTCAGCCGATCCACAATAACCCATATAGCATCAAACCTCCTCGAAGTCCGTGGAAGCCCAACTAAAAAGTCCATGGTTATTTGCACCCACTTCCACTCCAGAATATCCAACCTCTGATGCAATCCCCCTGGTCTCTGGTGCTCAAACTTAACCTGCTGACAGTTGATACACCGAGCCACAAACCGAACAATATCCCTCTTCATCCGCCTCCACCAATAATGTTATCTTAGATTCTGATACATCTTCGTGGCACTGGGTGGATGGAATACCGCGAACTATGGGCCTATGCTAGAATCATCTCTCAAAGCCCATCCACATTGGGCACGCAAAGCCGCCCCTGCATCCTCATGACCCCATCATCACCAATAACCACATCCCTGGCATCACCTCGACGGACCCTATCCTGAAGAACTAGCAAGTGTGGTCATCATACCGGCGTGCTCTAATCTTATCATAAAGAGAAGACCTGGAGGCTACACAAGCCAATACTCGTGGGGGCTCTGATAAATCCAATCTTACCAACTGACCCGCTAAAGCCTTAACATCAAGTGCTAAAGGTCGCTCTGCTGCTGGAAGGTAGGCTAGACTCCCCAAACTCTCTGCTCTGCGACTCAGGGCATCGGCTACTACATTGGACTTCCCCGGATGATATAGAATAGTGAGGTCATAATCCTTAAGAAGCTCCAACAATCTCCTCTGTCGAAAATTCAGATTCTTCTGCTTAAGCAGATACTACAAACTACGATGATCAGCAAAAATCTCACAATGCAGTCCATACAAATAATGACGTCAAATCTTCAAGGCGTGGACAATGGCTGCTAGCTCAAGATCATGCACTGGATAATTCTTCTTGTGCACCTTCAATTGTCGGGACACGTAGGTAATCACCCTACCGTCCTGCATCAATACTGCTCCAAGGCTAACTCTTGAGGCATCACAATAGAATGTAAAAGAACCTGAACCCGTAGGCATAACCAACACCGGAGCTATAGTCAAAGCTGACTTGAGCTTCTAAAAGTTCTCCTCACACTCCTCAGTCCACCTGAATGGAGCACCCTTCTGGGTCAGTTTGGTCATAGGTGCTGCAATAGATGAAAATTCCTCTACAAAACGGTGATAGTACCCTGCCAAACCAAGGAAACTGCGAATCTCAGTAGCTGATGACGGTCTAGGCCAACTCTGCACTGCCTCCACCTTCTTCGGATCTACCTTGATCCCATCACAAGACACCACTTGGCCCAAGAATGCTATTGAATCAAGCCAGAATTCACACTTCGAAAATTTTGCATACAATCTTTTCTCCCTCAGAGTTTGAAGCACAATCCTCAAATGTTACTCATAATCCTCCCGAGATCGGGAATATACCAAGATGACGTCAATAAACACGATGACGAAAGAGTCAAGATAAGGCTGGAACACACTGTGCATCAAGTGCATAAAGTTTGTTGGGGCATTGGTCAGCCCAAATGACATGACAAGAAACTCATAATCACCATATCTAGTCCTGAAGGCAGTCTTCGGGATGTCAGAATCCCAAGTCAATCTTAGAGAACACTCTGGATCCCTAAAGCCGGTCAAATAAATCATCAATACGAGGCGAAGGATACTTATTCTTGACTGTAACCTTGTTCAACTGCCTGTAATCAATACACATTCTCATGGAACCATCCTTTTTCTTTACAAATAACATTGATGCACCCCAAGGTGACAAGCTATGCCGAATGAACCCCTTATCTAGAAGTTCCAGAAGTTGTTCTTTCAATTCATTCAACTCCACTGGTGACATACGATAGGGTGGAGTAGAAATAGGCTGAGTGCTTGGCATCAGCTCAATACCAAAATCAATATCCCTGTCAGGTGGCATGCCTGGCAGGTCTGCAAGAAACATGTCCGAAAAATCACGGACCACAAGAATAAAATCAATATGGGAGTCTCACGACTGACATCCCTCACAAAAGACTAATACGATAAACATCCATTTTCAACCATTCGATGAGCCTTCAGGTAAGAAATCACCTTGGTAGGCACATACTCAGTAGAACCTCTCCACTCAACCCTCGGAACTCCAGGCATAGTCAAGGTCACGGTCTTAGCGTGACAATCAAGAACATCATGGCACAGAGATAGCCAATCCATGCCCAATATCACATCAAAATAAACCATGCTAAGTAACAATAGGTCCACTCAGGTCTCCAGACGCCCAATAGATACCACACACGACCGATACACACCGTCTACAACAATAGTATCGCCCACTGGAGTCGACACATGAAAAGATATAACTAAATACTCACGGGGCATATCCAGAAAATGGGCAAAATATGATGAAACATAAGAATATGTGGAACCAGGGTCAAATAAGGCCAAAGCATCTCGGTGACAAACTGAGATAATACCTGTGATCACTACATCGGAGTCCATAGCATCTGTCCAGGCTGGAAGTGCATAGATACGAGCCTGACCTCCACCTACTCGACCTCCCCCTCTAGGGCGGCCTCTAGCTGATTGACCTCCACCCCTAGATGCCTAGGTGGGTGGTGAAGTAATTGGAGCTCAGGCCGAAGGCTGGCTCCTAGACTGAGGTGGACCTCCAAGAAGATGAGGACACTGCCTCCTCATATGTCAAAACTCTCCGCACTCCTAACAACTCCTTGGTGTAGGAGGCGGCGACTGAAGGGAACCCCTAACACTAGAATAGCCACTAGATGAACCATACATAAAAGAACCCTAGACTGATGATGCTCTGGAGGAACTTTGAGATAGAAGGGCACTAAATGAAGAATGGCCCGGATGAGAGCCGTGGGGACCTTGACCCAATGATGCACCACTATAAGCTGGGCGAACTAGCTAAGGGGGCCTAAATGGGCGGCCTCTACTGTGTTGAAACTTCCCTCTAGAAGGAGCACCACTGAAACTGCCAGATCCACGAGGCTTCTTAGCCTCTCTCTCCTCTTGCTCCTATCTCGAAGGTAGAAATATTACGAAGGTAGAACCTGCTCGACTCAATATCTCGAGAAATATTAACAACCTGCTCGAAGGTAGCACCTGATACTCTCTCCCTAGTCATCAAAATACGAAGTTGATAAGTGAGGCCATCCACAAACCTCCCGATCCTCTCCCTATCAGTAGAGACCAACTCGGTAGCATGACGAGCTAACTCTAAAAACCGTATATCATACTGCGTCACTGATAGCTCCCCCTGACGCAGCTGCTCAAACTGCCTACGTTGCTCCTCCCTGTGAGACTAGGGAACATACTTCTCCAAGAAGATAGTGGAGAACTGCTACCAGGTGAGGGGTGCTGCACCAACATCCCTACGCCTCTCGAAAGACTCCCACCAAGTAAAAGCAATCCCAGAAAACTGAAAAGTAGCAAACGAGACCCCATTAGTCTCTAGAATCCCTACAATACAAAGCATCCTCTGAAACCTGTCCAGAAAACCCAGGGAATCCTCGCCCTCAGCACCACTGAATGTCGGAGGCTGAAGTATACTAATAGCCTGTTTGGCCAAGCTTCTAAAATCAGCTTATTTTGAGAAGTGCTTTTCTCAAAAGTACTTTTTAAAAAAGTATTTTTGGTGAGAAGTAGTTTGTGTTTGGCTAATTAATTTGAAAAGCACTTTTAAGAAGTAATTAGTGTTTGGCCAAGCTTTTGAAAACTTCTTCTCAGTGTATTTTTCTCAAAAGCGCTTCTCAGAAAAGTGCTTTTGGAGAGAAGCTATTTTTTTCTGCTTCTCCAAAACTGCTTCTGCTTCTCCTCAAAAGAATTTTTTTCCTTCCAAAAGCTAGGCCAAACACCTCATATTTTGGCCAAAAGTGCTTTTGGCCACTTTTGGCCCAAAAAGAAAGCTTGGCCAAATAGGCTATAAATCTCTCCAGCCTACGCTGCTCATCATCTAGCATAGCTGGAATCGCGAAATCCTGAACTGGAGCTACCGGATGGGCTAGAACTGCCCCCAGTGTCTGAAGGCCCTGAGTAACCTGCTCAGGTGTCCGGGCAGCTGGAGTCTGAGTGCCTCCCCCGGCCTGAGATATAGCAGTAGTAGTAGATACAACAACTGCCTGAGCAAGGCTGGTACATATGGTCAAGATCTGAGCCAGAGTCTCCAGAAGACCCAAAATAACAATGGGAACTGCCTATGCCTGAGCCACCAGAATATCTGCGGCGGGAACTTGATCCTGAATGGTAGGTGGATCCACTGGTACTGCCCCCTACCCCTACCACGGCCTCGACCTCTCACTTGTCTAGCTGGTGTCTGGTCACCCTTATCGGTAGTGCGTGTCCTCACCATCTGTGAGAGAATGAAACAACAGAAGTATAGATTTCCAGAATCAACAAAAATGGCACGACAGAATTCAAGACGATGAGATTTTTCCTACGGGTTCTGTAGCCTCTCGAAGATAAGTACAGACATCTCCATACCGATCCACAAGACTTTACTAAACCTGCTCATGACCATTGAGTCCTATGTAACCTAGACTCTGATACCTACTTGTCACGACCCCAAAACAATATAGGCCGTGATGGCGCCTATCGTGGAACTAGGCTAGCCAACTACTGGGAGTAACAATCTAAGCCTTCTGTTAAAAAACATAAGTCAAGATATTTCATTTAGATTTCCTGTTTAAAAACATAATTAACAGCAATAATACCAAAGAGATTCAAGTCTAACCACGGTCCCTACACCCGGAATCAACTATCATGAGCATCTATAGAGATAAATACAATATCTGATAACAAGTCTTTACTAGTACAATCCATGGAATACTAGAAGTCTATTAACTAAGAAAGGAAAGGAGGTCAGCTGGGGACGCCGAGAAACTACCTCTATCCTCGATCAAACTCTGAGCTAAGGAGAAACCAGCTAACGCTCAGATCTGGTACCTGGATCTGCACACAAAGGTGCAGGGAGTAACGTGAGTACGCCAACTCAGTAAGTAACAACCGTAACTAAAAACTTGAGTGCAGTGATGAGAATTTAAAATCATAATTTCACGAAATAAGTGTCAACAAAGGTAAATAAATTAGGCCAAAGTTTACATTTTCCAAAGTACTTCACAACTCCAGTTTATCCGTTCAAAACGTTCATAAAAATAGTAATTCAACTTTTATAAAAAGGCTCAGTGTAGAGAAGAGTAAGAAACAATGAATTGCACAAGGTAACAGCCTCTCAGGCACAGCGTCACTCATAAGCAAGGTCTCTCAATCACTCGTGACTACACTATTATAATTCAATGCTCACACTCAGCACTCTCACTCAACAGGTACCACGTATCCACATAACCGATGAGGCGTGCAGCCCGATCAACATAACATATGTTGCAGCGTGAAACCCGATCCGAAAAATAGTCGACTGCGCTCACTGGGGGTGTACAGACTCCGGGGGGGCTCCTACAACCCAAGCGTTATATTGTTGCGGCGTGCAGCCCGATCAAATATATATTTATATATATATGATGCGGCGTGCAACTCGATCCATATAATATCTGCTGCGGCGTGCAGCCCGATCCATAACTATCCTCACAAACTCGACTCTCGTCCTCACTTAGTCATCCTCTCAAGCCACTCGAGCAGCTCATCTCAACATCACGAGACTCATCCCAAAATACCTCAGAGTATTCTAAAGCAATGTGATAACAGTGATAATAGCAACAAGTAATAAGCGTGACTAAGTTCAGAAATTTTCTATCAAAAATAGTATGAGAATAGTGTAAAAATACCCATGAGGGTCTAAAACAGGTCGGCACAAGGCCCCAAACATGGCATACGGCCCCTAATATAGTAAAAAGGTCTAAAAAACAGGATGTCATATGATTCCAAATCAAACACGTGGCTTAATAGTTTCTACGGAACTGACCAAGTCACAACCCCTATCGGTGTATGCCTACACGCTCGTCACCTAGCATGTGCGTCACCTCATTTATAAAAACCAATGTAAAACACCAGGGTTTCATACCATCAGGTCTAGAGTTACAATCGTTACTTACCTCAAACCGTCCCCGAAAACTACTCTGCGATGATCTTGCCTCTCGAATCGGCTCCCAAATGCTCTGAGTCTATCAAAATTAGATTAATAACATCAAAATATGCTAGGGAGACGAAACCCATTCAAAATTTATCAAAATTAAGCACAAATCCCGAAATTGGCCAAACCTGACCCCCGAGCTCACGTCTCAGAATTCGATAAAACTCACAAAACTGGAATCCACATTCTCTTACAATTCTATACATACCAAGAACATCAAAAGCGAACCACAATTTCCCCTTCAATCCATCAATCAAAGTTTCGAGTTTCCAAGCCCTAATCCCCAATTTACACACTGATTTTTCCCATAAATTCACCCTAAATCATTCCAAAAATTCCATAGAAACGAGTTTTAGGTTGAAATATCGTACCTCAATGAAGTTCTCTTGATTTTCTCCTTCACAACCCTCTCCCGAAGCTTAATCCCGGACGAAAATATTGAAGAAATGGCTCAAATTCACAAAGGATGGAATTTATACTCTCCTGCCCAGTGGTCCCGCACTTGTGGTCATTTACGTGCGCCTGCAGACCCGCACCTGCGGTCCCAGGTGCGCACCTGCACTCTTGACTTAAGGGGCCAAAACTCGCACATGCGCATGCGCAGGTGCGGCCGAAACCTCGCACCTGCGGCTTCTCTCCAGCTAACCAAAATCTGCACCTACGCCCTGATGAGTGGCAATTTTACCACTCATTTTAGCCTCTTTTCAGTAGATTTTGAGTTGCTCAATGGGTATTTGAGGTTACTATCAGTGTATAATTGTTCTATTTGCAGGAAAATGATGCCATGAAGTGGTTAAGGTCAAATTGGAGTGAAATTGAGCAAAAAGAGAGTAAAGAAGAGAAAAGAGGGGAGCAATAGCCAAATGCGATCGCATATGCAACATGCGAATCCCATTTCGAGCCCAGAAGATCGCATACCGCAACAGAAAGATGAGTCAAGTTTAATGAGTGAAATGCGATCGAATATGCGATCGCATATCGCATATGCAGTTCGCATT
>ML251633.1:0-41033 GCA_005239495.1 Nicotiana undulata | reverse complement strand
ACAGATAACTTACATAACACATATTGAACCTGTTCCGGGCTCCGAAATCATAATACGGGCCCGGCAGCACAGGTTTCACATCAAGGTTCATGTTCATAAGCCTTTAATATTTTTCATAAAACAATTTTCTTTATAAATTCATTTCTCGGACTTGGGTCCTCAGAATTCGATTCCGGGCATACGCCCAAGTCCCATATTTTTCTACGGACCGTCGGATCACTAATACAGGTCCGTTTACCAAAAATATTGACCAAAGTCAACTTTATTCAATTAATTATCATAATTTAAACTCTTAATCAAGTTTTCACATAAAGGCTTCCCGGCTACGCGCCCGGGATGCGCACACACATCGACGTGAGATTAACAGAGGCTTTCAGGGCCTCCGAAAACAGTCATAATTAGATTCACATAAGACGACCCCCTTTTTGGGTCATCACAATTTGCTACGTGATTTATGTATAAGGACGACATATATACAAGGTGATGAGTATATATGCGTTGTCATGAGTTCAAGCATTCAGGGTGGGTTAATTAATTGCATGTCTTCAATTATATCATGCCATCATTTAATCCATGTTCTTACTTTTCACATTCCTTAATTGCTACTTGTCCTTAAATGTTAAATATGTTATTTCACCTATTACATGCCTCTTTTTGCTATATGTTTCCATGAATTCATGCCTTCAGTTATTGTCCCCCTTTAATTATTGTACGCCCTTAATTGCTCTATGCTCTAACGTATTACTAGATAGATGGTTCCACTTGTATTATGCCTCTACTTGTTTATTTTCCCTACTTGCTTTCATTTCACTTTAATATGTATAACGAATTGTCTTAGAGCTTTATTCATTTAGTTCTTTTTTTGAATTACGTTATGATATACGACGCAGTTGGTTGTAGTATTGTACACACATACATACATATATATATTATATGAGATCGAATTGCACGTCCCAATGATATTGATATTATATATATGGGATCAAATTCCATGTTGCAACGCTATTGATATTATATATGTGAGTTCAGGTTGCACATCGTAACAATATCAATATTATATATAGGATCGGGTTGTGCGCCGCAACAATATTAATATTACATATGGGATGGGGTTGTACGCCGCAACGGTATTGTTATTATATGTGGATCGGGTTGTGCGCAATAACGAAGAAGTTATATTATGATTATTCTTGGTTGTTAGTTTTGTTATCGCGTTGTGTTGTGAAGCTGAGTAGTGATGATATTCTGGAGCCCTCTATTTTGTATTTATTATTCTAGTTCTCATGCTAATTGTTGTTTCTCGATTCCATTATTGTGTTTTACTTATACTTGTACAAGTTATAGTAAGTACCTTATCATAGTCTCGTCATTATTTTCTAAGGTTAGGCTCGGCAATTACAAACTACGTGGGATCGATTGTACTCATACTATACTTCTGCACTACTTGTGCAGATTTCGGTGTTAGTCCCAGCGGCGCTTAGTGGAGATTGCTCGAACCCGCTCTTATCAAGATACTTGAGGTAGAGCTGAACAGGGTTCAATGATCCTGACGTCCCCTTCCTATCTATTTTACTGTTTAATTTCGTTTCAGATAGTTGTATTTTATTTCAGATCTTTTTGGTAGTATTTTGGAAGCTCATGCACTTGCGACACCAGTTTCGAGGATTAGACTAGACAACGATTTTTATGGATTCTATTATATGTTTTGAGTATTTCACACTTATTTCCTTAATAATCTGCTTTTGAAATTTTAAAATGGGTTAATTGTTTAGCTTATGTTGGCTTGCCTACCAAGCGGATGTTAGGTGTCATTATAGCCCATGGTTGAGATTTTGGGCCGCGAACAATTTTAATTGGTTCACGAGTGGGATTGGTTAGTTTTTGTTCTCTTAATCTCGAAAGGTTTCCAAGGAAACCATTTAATGACCAAATCTGCAAAGTCAGAGTTGAGATGCCCTTACCTGTTTGGTAAAATGTCTGAAAGAGAACGAAATTATGTTGTGGGTAATCTTCAAGTCCCGTTATTCAATGAACTACGTTTAGCATCTTTTAGTACGTTTATATATGTTTACCCTAAAAACGGGTAACAATTGAATTATACGTGGTTTTAAGGATACGTGATATAACTTGACATAAACTAAGAAAAGATATAAATTGTTATTGAAATTGACTGTAAAAAGTAATAAATGTAAACCAAACGAAATGTATAGCTTTGTCCCTTGAGTTAGGTCACCCTCAAACTAAGTGAATATTCTACTGATATATGAGCAGAGTAGCAGAATATTGAAAGCAAAAAGAAGGCAGTGTATTGCGTGAATGTAATGTGTTTTACAAATGATCAGACCCCCTTTATATAGTAGGGGAGTCCTACTTTTTTACAACTCTAAAAACTATGAAAAATATCATGATTGAATAATTAATCGGCCTCATCTTGATACGTGTCGAGATTTCCGCCGTGATCCTTGCACGATTACGAATATTTCGGCTTTCCATTATTGTACTAGGTAAACTTCCATCGGTCTTTCTCGATCTCTATTTTGCGTGGTCTCGATCTTGGCTGATCTCTACCTTGATAGGTCTCTGGGTTACGAGCTCAGCAATCTAACTTCGCACCATAGCTCGATATAATACGAGGTTGAACCTTGACCTATCACGTTCCAATGTCGATTAGTCATACGAAGGGCAAGACCGTTTTGACCGTATATAGATAGTCTCCTCGTTTCTCAGAAAGAAGATGACGAGAAATGATACGAATTTCCAAACTCCATTTCGGTGGGTAATGATGTCTGCGACAAGCCCAATTATGACGCAAGCAACGAAATGTCTCGTCGGTCCAATTACCAAGGCATTAAATTCCTGTCAGTCGCTGGTTGGCCAATACCGGTTCTGAACTGTCGCCTGCAACCTATAATAAACCTAACCCTTTCTCATTCAAACTTTTACGCTCAAAGTTTACTCTACTCTTGCTTTTTCTTAAAAATGATTTTTCTTTACAATTTTCACAGCCAAATCTCTTGAACTTTAATCAAACTGCATACCATCCTAGTTCTATTTTCTCTTGTACATCAATGTACATAATATCCAAAATCGGGCCGCAAAATGAGGCCGCTTCTTCCTCACAACCCGCCGGTGATGAGGCTGCGGCGGAGCCCCACCCTGAGGAATTCATTCCGGCAGAGTGCACAATTGTCACTGACTTTAAAATTGGGAAGACCTCCGGTCTCGAGGTATATATGCACCGTCACTGAAGACATCCTCAACAAAGTTTAAGATGAACGTAACTGGGATAATAAGGATGTAGTAGTTCCTTCGCCCGAGGAATCGATCACCACTCATGTAGAGGGGTATCTAAGTAATTACACTTTCACTTTCATGTTGAGTCCCTTAGACCCCGTCATCATCGCCTTTTGTAAGAGATACGACGTCACCCTCGGCCAAATCGATCCTTGGTTCTGGAGAATAGTGATTCTCCTCCGATTTTTCACAAGAAAAATCGAGGGATATCCTTTCAACGTCGATCACCTTATGTGCCTTTACAGTCCCCGACTCTACCGTGGAGGACTGATTAAGCTTACCCATTAGGCCAATAAGGCCCGTTCTCCAGCATAGATGAATCTCGGGATTGATGCTGGATGAGCCGATTTGTCGTAATAAGGACTTTGATAGCTCAACGGACAATCATAAAGCTTTAGAAGCACCAAGAAGGCCATTCACAAGGTCTCAAGCTAAGGAGAAGCAAGGCAAGGTTCTTGGGCTTCAATGGGAGATCAAGAAGGCACTAATGGTGGAAGCACAACTCAAGAATTATGGAGATGATTTAGGTAAGTGCTACACTCATTTCATGGTCCAAGTACAAATCCAAGAGGAGGTAGATTGGGGTCCAAGCACCAGTCAAAGAGGGCCTAAATTAGGCGTCTAAATCACCATAAATCAGCTCAAGGAGGGGCGGCCAAGACATAGGACAAGGAGTTAAAGTTCCTTATTTTATTTCCTAGTTTGTTAGGACATATTTGATGCTTTCCTAGGTAGTTAAGGTTTTGTTTTTATTTTCCTAAGATTATTGGAATTACTTTCCAAGATTGACTTGGTTTTTATTTCCTAGAGTTTTACCTTTTCCTATGGTAGTTGGACTTGTTGTCCAAAGTAGTTTAGGACTTTATTTCCTTAATTTTTAGGTAGAATTTCGTGACCCCCTCCCTATATAAAGGGGTATCTTCTTGCTTTTAGACTCAGACTATTATCAATAAAAATTGTGAGTTTTTTCTTGCACTCTTGTGTGTGGTTATTCTTGGATTTATTCTTCAACCTTCAAGACTCGACTTAAGGTGGTAAGATTAAATTCTTTCGAAATCTTAGATCACTTCTAGGTATTCAAGAAAGGTGATAAGTTTAGGCTTATTGTTGTTCTTGTTATTCTAAAGGGTCGGGTTTCACAATCTATCTCTTGTTCTTTAATCTCTACCAAAGGCGATTAGTTCTTCGTTAGCTAATTGTTGTTGTTAGGATTCAACTTCAAGGATAGACTTCTTGAATTCAAGAAATTCTTTCTTGAATTCAATCTATCCTTAATTTTCCGTCTTTTTTTGTTTCTTTATTTTTTTTTGTTTCCGCACGTTTCTTGATTTTTTTCGTTAGTAATTCTTGGACCCCTATCGTATTGTTATCAAGTGGTATCAGAGCATAGGATAATCAATATTTCAATCTTGATAATCTTGGGAGGTTCTTGAGCAAAAAAAAAACGAAAATCAACCCAAAAAACAAAAAAAAAAGTCTTAGCACATTACTATTTTAGAATTCAAGTATTATTTGGTTTTCAAGTCGAGAAAGGAAACAAGAAGAGGAGATCTTTGTTCTTGAAGATTAAGGAAACTTCTTTCCTTATTCTTGTGGGTTTGGGGTTTCCTAGATTTCTTTCCTTTTTTTTTCTCCTACTAACTAATTCCTACTCTTCCTAGGTTTGGTCATTCCTTTTCTTTCTTTTTCTAAACTTCATATTCTTATCACTAAGGGTTGTGACTAGTAAGTATAATTAATAAATCTAAAGAGTAATGACCAAGAGTTGCAGTGAGTGGAAAAAGGCAAAAGAGGTGAGAACATCAGAGGGAAAAAGCCAAATTGAGAGATATACATATATTGCTTTGTTCAAGATTTCTCGTACAGGTAGTGATGATGAACAAATGGTTCTTCAAGAAGCCGAAACCAAAGGAAGGAATGATTTCACCTTGCAAGCTATGCACCAATAATTTGAAAGGTGGAATTTGAAATTCCAAGAGATGAGGGACACCATTGCTGAGCAAAATATTACAATAGTTGAACTGCGTGGGGGAAATAACGCTAGACCCCAAGCTAGGAGAAATGTACCACCTGCTCCCATTGTAAATCAAGAAAACCCTATCGACGATTTTAATTATGATATTGATTTTGAGAGGGTAGGAAGAGATAGGAGGGGACAAAGAGGAAGACTAGAGGATGATAATATGAGTAGTATAAAGATGAAGATGCCATCTTTAAAGGGAACAAGGGATCCAGACTTGTACCTTGATTGGGAGAGAAACGTTGAAGCCATCTTTGACTGCCACAACTATTCTGAGGGTAAGAAGGTTAAACTTGTTGCTGTTGAGTTTTCTGACTATGCGGCAATATGGTGGAAAAAGCTTTCTAGGGACAGATTGCAAGAAGGACAAGAACTCATTGCTACGTGGGCTGAGATGAAAAGGGTAATGAGGAAGAGATTTTTGCCATCACACTTTCGAAGAGATCTACAACAACGTCTTCAAACTTTGAGGCAAGGGTCCATGACTGTAGATGAGTACTTTAAGGATATGGATATGGCTATGATCCAAGCTAATTGTATGGAGGAAGAGGAGGCTACAATGGCAAGGTTTTTGAATGGTTTAAATAAGGAAATAGTTGATGTAGTCGAATTACAACAATATGTAACTTTAGATGAGTTAGTTGAATTAGCTATAAAGGTAGAAATACAAAACAAAAGGAGACATCAATCTAGATCATGGAGAAGCCGGCCAACAGCTATTCCAAAGAAGCAATGGCCAAAATCTGAGGAGGCACCTACTCTTAAATTCCATGACGACAAGGGCAGGAGCAAAGTAAAATCCAGGGATGGGGGTAAGCCTTTTATGCCAAAAACTTCTACTTCTACTTCTTCTATTCAATGTCTCAAGTGTCAAGGGAGAGGGCATAAGGCTTATGAATGCCCAAGTAGAAGAAACATTCTAATCAAAGAGGATGGGGGATATGAGAGTGAAAAAAATAAACCAAGTGAAGAACAAGAAGAAAACTTTGTATAGGGTGAAGAAGGAGAAGAGATGGAGTACATTGATAGTGGGGTGAATTTTGTGGTTAGGAGGCTTATGCATATTAATTTGGGTCACTCTAATGAGAACAAAGGGAAAACATATTACATGCCCGGTGTGAGATTAAAGATAAAATTTGTTCTATGATAATTGATAATGGGAGTTGTGCTAATGTTGTGAGTGCATATTTGGTGGAAAAGTTAGGGTTGGAATGGACGAAGCACCCTAGACCTTATAGGTTGCAATGGTTCAATGATAGTGGAGAGGTAAAGGTGAATAAGCAATGCATGGTCTCCTTCAAGATTGGAAGGTACGCTGACGAAATTCTATGTGATATGGTACCCATGCAAGCTTGTCATATCTTGTTGGGGCGCCCATGGCAGTATGATAGGAGTGCTTTTCACGATGGGAGGAAAAATAGATACTCTCTTGAGCATAATGGCAAGAAATACATTCTTGCACCTTTAACTCCTTCCCAAGTGTATGAAGATCAGAAAAAGATGAAAGAATCAATGGGGAAACATGGGGAGGGATCAAAACAAGAGACTGAAAGGAAAGAAAAAGTGAGGTGTGAGGAGAGAGAGAGGGTAGCAAAGAGAGAAAGGAAAAGGTGGGGAAGAGTGGAAAAAGAGAGAGCATTGGTGAGAGGAAAGAGGCTAAGATTGAAAAAAAAGTGAGCCTTGCAAAAGCCAATGAGTGTTTAATTGCAAAAAAAGAGGGGATGCCTATTATCTTGCTCACCTATAAGGAAGTTCTTTTTAATAATGATTCACTAACATCCCCTTTGCCTAGTGTTATTTCTAATCTTTTGCAGAATTTTGAAGATGTTTTTCCTGAGGATCTTCCTAAAGGTTTACCACCTTTAAGAGGAATAGAGCATCAAATTGATTCTGTGCCAGGATCACAAATTCCTAATAGGCATGCTTATAAGAGCAATCCAGAAGAAACAAAAGAATTACAAAGACAAGTAGAGGAGCTGCTTGATAAGGGATTTGTAATAGAAAGCATGAGCCCCTGTTCTGTGCCCGTGCTTTTGGTGCCAAAGAAGGATGGCACTTGGAGGATGTGCGTGTACTGCCGCGCCATTAATAAAATAACGGTAAAGTATCGCCATCCTATTCCTCGTTTAGATGATATGCTTGACCAATTGTATGGTTCTGAAATATTCTCTAAAATTGATTTGATGAGTGGATATCACCAAATTAGAATGAATCCAGGAGATGAGTGGAAAACAGCCTTTAAAACTAAATATGGATTGTATGAATGGTTAATGATTCCGTTTGGGTTAACTAATGCACATAGTACATTCATGAGGTTAATGAACCATATCTTTAAGGATTTTCATGGAAAATTTGTAGTCGTTTAGTTTGATGATATTCTGATCTTTTCAAAATCTTTAGAAGAGCATGTCGAACATTTGAAACAAGTTTGTAATGTGCTTAGGGAGCAACAATTGTATGCAAATTTATCCAAGTGCACTTTTTGTGTAGATAAGGTAGTTTTCTTGGGTTTTGTTGTGAGTTCTAGAGGTGTTGAGTTAGATAAAGATAAAATCAAAGCGATTAAAGATTGGCCTACACCTAAGAGCATTACTGAAGTTAGAAGTTTTCATGGACTTGCCAGCTTTTATAGGAGATTTGTTAGAGATTTTAGTTCAATTGCTGCACCTTTAACTGAAGTTATTAAGAAGGATAAGGTCTTTAATTGGGGAAAAGAACAAGAGTATGCATTTAATATTTTGAAGGATAAATTGTGTTCTGCTCCTTTGTTACAATTACCTGATTTTAATAAGTCCTTTGAAATTGAGTGTGATGCATCTGGTAGAGGTATTGGGGCTGTTTTAATGCAAGATTATAAACCAATCGCTTATTTTAGTGAGAAGTTGAATGGGGCTGCATTGAATTATTCTACTTATGATAAAGAATTGTATGCCTTGGTAAGGGCTCTTGCTACATGGCAACATTATTTGTGGCCAAAGGAGTTTGTGATAAAAACTGACCATGAGTCTTTAAGATACTTGGAAAGCCAAGGTAAACTTAGTAGAAGACATGCCAAATTGGTTGAATTCATTGAGACATTCCCTTATGTGATTAACTACAAGCAAGGTAAAGACAATATAGTTGCTGATGCGCTTTCAAGAAGGTACGCTCTTGTTTCTACTCGTACTTCTAAATTGATGGCATTTGATCATATTAAGGATTTATATGTTGATGATTTTGATTTTGATGTAGCATTTTCGGCATGTTTAAATGGGCCCTTTGAGAAGTATAATTTGAAAGATGGGTTTCTTTTTAAAGAGAATAAGCTTTGTGTCCCTAATTGTTCTTTGCGAGAAGTTTTTGTGAGGGAAGCACATTGTGGGGGGCTTATGGGACACTTTGGTGTGCCTAAAACACTTGACATCCTTGCTGAAAATTTCTTTTGGCCTAATATGAGAAAAGATGTTGAAAGATTTTGTGCTCAATGAATTGAATGCAAACAAGCTAAATCTAAAGTGTTGCCCCATGGTTTATACACGCCATTACCTGTTCCTATTTCACCTTGGATTGATATTTCTATGGACTTTGTGTTAAGATTTCCTAGAACAAGGTATGGTAAGGATAGCATCTTTGTTGTGGTAGATAGGTTCTCAAAAATGGCTCGTTTTATTCCTTGTTTAAAGACTAATGATGCTTCTCATGTTGCTGATTTATTTGTTACAGATGTTGTTAAATTGCATGGTATACCTCGAACTATTGTTAGTGATAGGAATGCTAAGTTTCTAAGCCACTTTTGGCGTGTTCTTTGGGGAAAATTGGGAACAAAATTGTTGTTTTCAACTTCTTGTCATCCACAAACTGATGGACAAACCGAGGTAGTAAATAGAACCTTAGGAAATATGTGAAGGGCTGTTATAAAAGGAAAATTAACTTCTTGGGAGGATCACTTGCCTATGGTAGAATTTGCTTACAATCGAACTGTTCATTCATCTACTGGTTATTCTCCTTTTGAAGTTGTTTATGGCTTTAACCCCCTTACACCCCTTGACTTATTGCCTTTGCCTACTAATGAGATGGTTAGTCTTGATGGGAAAAAGAAAGCTGATTTGATGAAGACTATTCATGAGCATACCAGACTCGTAATTGAGAGGAAGAATGAGCAAATAACTTTACGAAGAAATAAAGGTCGAAAACTAGTTATCTTTGAGCCAGGTGATTTGGTTTGGGTTCATCTGAGGAGGGAGAGATTTCCTTCAAAAAGGAAGACAAAATTTCACCCTAGAGGAGATGGGCCATTTAAAGTACTTGAAAGGATTGGAGATAATGCATACAAAATGGACCTTCCAGGTGAGTTTCAAGTAAGTGCTACTTTCAATATTGCTGACTTATCCTTGTTTGATGTAGGTTCAAATTCGAGGACGAATTCTTTTCAAGAGGAGGGGAATGATATCTCAACGGACAAGCATAAAGCTTTAGAAGCACCAAGAAGGCCATTCACAAGGTCTCAAGCTAAGGAGAAGGAAGACAAGGTTGTTGGGCTTCAATGGGAGATCAAAAAGGCACTAATGGTGGAAGAATAACTCAAGAATTATGGAGATGATTTAGCTAAGTTCTACACTCATTTCATGGTCCATGTCCAAATCCAAGAGGAGGTAGATTGGGGTCTAAGCACCAGTCAAAGAGGGCCTAAATTAGGCGTCTAAATCACCATAAATCAGCTCAAGGAGGGGCGGCCAAGACATAGGACAAGTAGTTAAATGTCCTTATTTTAGTTCCTATTGTGTTAGGACATATTTGATGCTTTCCTAGGTAGTTAAGGTTTTTTTTTTTCCTAAGATTATTGGAATTACTTTCCAAGATTGACTTGGTTTTTATTTCCTAGAGTTTTACCTTTTCCTATGGTAGTTGGACTTGTTGTCCAAAGTAGTTTAGGAATTTATTTCCTTAAATTTTAGGTAGAATTTCGTGAACCCCTCCCTATATAAAGGGGTATCTTCTTGCTTATAGACTTAGACTATTATCGATAAAAATCTTGGAGGAATTTCTAACGCCTAATTTTAAGGTATTTGGTAGTGTTTTGTAACTAAGAAATTTTGTTGAAAAACTTGGAGGAAAGGCTAATGTTCTGATTATAAGAATGGCTAAAGTTTTTTATTGCAGTGATTGTATACAAAATATAAGAATGAAGTGTCTTGAAATTATAATGTTATATTGCCACCTAATAAAGAATGACAGAGAGTCATATTTTTAAGGAGTGGCTTGTTGCCACGTGGGGGTGAATTTTTAATCTTTATCCAAACTTATTAGTTAATTAGGTAATGTCTCGATATCCGGTAATTAATCAATTACCCTCATAATTAAGAATTGTCTCAAATTACTTAAAATTTTATTTATTTTTGATACACTTTATACATCATACTATCATGGTCATATGGTACCTTATAAAATCAATACATACATTATTATTTAAAACATCTATGTAAAAATACATATATTTTCTCAACTTTGAATTTTCTTAATCTCATATAAAGAGTATAAATTTTCGTATGCTTAATTCTTAAAATGATAAAAAGATAACCTCATTTTCTTGTGAAAAAAAATAATTTTCATCTTTACAATAAAAAAAATCTCATAGACTTTCTCATATTAGGTGAATAATTTATCATAACCTAAAATAGTAATAATGGTAACTTATACTTATAAAACTTTTACGAAAATACTTCACTTAAAAGAAAGTACCACACTAACATGATATCTAACGGTATCAAGGTTGTAAACTTACAGGGTCTCATAATAATAATGTCTTAAGCCCTCTATAACCTCCTAATAGACATAATCCCTTCGAACTCATATGGATTTACTACGGCACATCCTAATGCTAAGGTACGGGATATAACACTTCTCGAGCAGCGGAAGAGGTCCCGAGGGACGAGATCAGAGTGATTGATATTTCGGTATCCCCTCAGGTATCGAACGCTATGATCAGTGAGACCAATATGTTGGAAATTTGCTCTTACGAGGGTCTTCTGGGGAAGCGACCGATATTCATGGCTTCTTGGACGGGATTGAATCTGCTGCCTCAGAGGATGTCACAAGGTATGGCGATTTACCAGTGCCGAAGAAAATATCATCATCGGGCGCCACTGGATCTTCATCGAGCCAAATATTAGTGGATCGATTCCCTGCCGCAAGTGCTAACCCTGTCTGTAGGCGGAACATAGTGCTTTTTGATCTAGAGGATGCTCGGGTCTTCTCTCCCCTCGTAGGAATTGCTAGCTATTTGAGAGGCTTGGTGAGCGATGAGGACAAAGCCGTGATGAATGCGGTGGGAGCCGGTTGCCTGTTTAATGAGGCTCAACATGCTCTGAATCGGGTAACTTTGAGAGTCTCTCCCTTACTCTTTTAACCTTGGAATTATAGATAATTCTAACATCTTCTTCCTTGATTGCAGGCTTCGGTGTTTCTTCACAAGGCATTCCTCAGAATTCGGGGGGAGTGCGAGGCTGAGGTTCAGGACCTCACTAAGAAAAGTGACACCTATAAGCTCCTCAGTAAGAAGCTTCATGCCGATTCAGTTGCAGCTCAAGATGAGCACACCGTCATGGCTGAGCATGTATTCTGAATGCTTCACGGTAGTGAAGATGAATTGGAGATAATGACTAACAATCCGATTCTGCAGGCCTGGTAGAGGATCAAGTAGATCAGACGGCTCCAAACGCAGGTAGATGAGATATATGCTGAGGCTGAAGAATTGAAAAAGAACTTGGACATTCTAGCCTCGAAAAAGGAGAACCTCCAAGCACAATTGGAGTCGGCCGAGACCCATCTCCAAGATGAAAAAGAGAAGGCCTCGGTGTAGGTTGAGAAGATCAAGGAGCTTCAGTCTCAGTTGGATTTGGCCATTTCTTATAAGGCAAGCTTGGCCAACGAACTCGAGCTGCCATATCGGAAGTGGTGGTGGCCAACACCAAAGTTGATGCTAAAGTGGCCCACTTTAAGGTCGATGTAGAGTCCATCCAGGCCAAGGCCAAAAGCATGGTAGATCATGCAAAATGGCAGGCTCATATGGAAGCCCTCGACGAAGTTCATGTCCAGGGCTTTGATACTATTGTCAAGATCGAAAATGCCAAAGTAGAAGAAGCCAGGGCCCTGAAGCATGCCTTCTCATAGAAATACTCCAATAGCTTGAGTGAATCCGAAGACGAGGAAGATCTCGAGGATGGAGATGTGACCTCCGATAAAGACCAATCCCCTTAGGACTTTATATTTTTGTTTTTCTTTTGCACTTTTTCCGAGGCCGTTTTGGCCGTTGGACTATGCCGATTTGGCTTTTGTGAAAAATTATGCTATATAAATTATTTTCCCTTTTGGATTTTCCTTTTATTTGTTATTTGTACTCGAAAATATTGAAATTCCTTAGCATTAAACAATAAGGTTGTGTTCGAGGGTTCGAACAAACCCTGCCTTTATTGTCTTTCTGGGTTAAGCCGTTTTTGGGGCTCGATGTTACCAAAGTTTTTTTCCGCGAAAACATCTTAAGTTTGAGACTTTGCCGAGCGTAGCCTTTAGAACCAGTTGTGAAGTATTTTTCTTTCTTTTTCGATGTCCTATTTTTGTTACGAAATTCGGACGTCTCTGAGCCGTGTTAAATTGGCTATAACCTTTTAGTTGAGGAGCTTCCCATCGGGATTGTTTTCCCATTTTAACCGGGGTTGCCCGAGATAATAGTCCCCGAGTGGGGTGGTCGTGGCCTTTATAAATTGGGGAGTTTCCTATTAGGTCTTTTGTCCCTGGGGACAGATGACTTGGGCTATTTGAGTTGGACGGCAATCCCCGGGTGAGGGAGTGGTCGTTCGTATTCTGGTTATGTATTGCCCTTCAGCTCGTTATATTCGGAAGTACGAAGTTCTTTAAGAGATGTAAAGAGGAAAACATTTTAAACACAATATGTTTGCAACAGAAGTTCTTCTCTTTATTCTTGATCAAAACAGTCATACATGCATACATGTTTATGCCAGGACTCGAACATTATACGTGGGAACATTTCGTTTTGACCGTTTTTCCCTTACAATAAATCCTATCTATCGAGACCCTCTTTTTATGAAGTAGTTTCCTCGCTAGAGTTGATATTCGAAGATAACGCATATATAAGGATATCCCCCTCAGTATTCGAGGTTTATTGCAGAGGAACCTCGGTTATTGTTGAATTGATCTTTGATGCGGATTCGTAATCAGGCTTGATTCTAAACTAGCACGATTCATTATTGCCTCGTTAAAAACCTCGCCGAAAACTCCATTTGGGACAAAACCGGTCTAAGGGACAAAGAGTGCAACACGTGCTTTCAGACCTAAAGACTTCGTTCCGTTCTCCGAAAAATCCATCGTCAATTCTTTTTTACCACCTGCAAGTGTTAGTCTGAAATAAAAAGGAAATATAAAGGGGTCTTACCTTAGCATTAAATATCGTTTTAGGTGAGATACGTTCCAATTTCTCGGTAGTTGTTCTCCATTCATCGTTCTGAGCTTGTAGGACCCTTTTCAGGTGACCTCAAGAATCTAGTACGGTCCTTCCCAGTTTCTCTTCATTCGGATTTCGGGTGTTGAGGGTGACTGTCCTTATGACTAAGTCCATGACGTTAAAATATTGAAGATTGTCTCTTCGATTGTAGTATCTCTTGATCTGTTGTTTTTGGGAGGACAATAGGACGAGGGCGGTTTCACGCCTTTCATCTAATAGTTCTAGGCTCATATTCATGGCCATGTCATTGGACTCCTTTATTGCATATCGAAAAATGATACTTGGCTCCCCAACATCGACAGGTATAAGAGCTTCGACGCCATAAACTAATGAGAATGGGGTAGCCTCGGTACTGGACTTCGAGGTTGTGCGGTACGCCCAAAGAACTTCGAGTAGAATTTCCTTCAACTTTCCTTTGGCGTCGGTTAGCCTCTACTTAAGATTTTGGACGATTGTTTTGTTGGTGGATTCGACTTGTCCGTTCCCGCTGGGATGATAAGTGTTGACATGATTCTGTTGATCTTATGATCCTCGAAGAATTTGGTCACTTTGCTACCCATGATTTGTTTTTCATTATCACACACAATCTCGGATGACATCCCGAATCGACATATGATGTGATCCCAAATGAAGTTGATGACTTCTTTCTCCTTAACTTTCTCGAAGGCCTGTTCTTCAACCTACTTAGAATAATAATCAGTCATAAATAAAATAAATTCAGACTTTACCCGGTGCCCATGGAAGAGGGCCAACGATGTCCATTTCCCACTTCATGAATGGCCACGGTGACAAGACCGAATGGAGTAGTTCCACAGATTGGTGAATCATCGGTGCATGTCTTTGGCACTTGTCGCATTTTCGAACAAACTCTTTCGCATCTTTTTCCATGTCGATCCAGTAGTATCCATCTTTAAATACCATGTGGACCAATGATTATGCACCAGAATGATTCCGCAAGTTCCCTTATGAACTTCCCTCAGAACATATTTGGTATCTCCCGGTCCCAGAAATATTGCTAGTGGACCATCGAACATTCTTCTAAACAAGGTTCCGTTGTTGCACAAGGTGAGTCGTGTTGCCTATGCGCTCACGACCCTCGATTCCTTTGGATCTGAGGGAAGCTTCCCGTTCTTCAAATACTATATGTATTTGTTTCTCCAATCCCAGCTCAAACTTGTGAAGTTTATCTCGGTGTGGCCTTCTTCGACCACTGACTTCATAAGGTGCATGACACCCCCCTAATTGAGCTCGTTGTCCTCGACCGATGACCCTAAGTCCGTGAGGGCATCGTCTTCACTATTCTGATCTCGAGGCACATGTTGCAAAATTCACTCCTTAATTCGGTGTAAAGTTACTTGTAGCTTATCCAGGTATCTTTGCATTCGTTCTTCTCGAACCTCAAAGGTTCTGTTAACCTGATTCACCACGTGGACGGAGTCATAGTTGTCTTCGACCACCTTCGCTCCCAATCCTTTGGCTAGTTCGAGACCTGCAATCATGGCCTCATATTCATCCTCGTTGTTAGTCAATTTTACAGTTCTAATAGATTGTCTAACCACATTACCTGTGGGTGGTTTTAGTACGATGCTGTCCGGACCCCTTTGTGTTCGCAGCACCGTCTATAAAGAGGGTCCAGATTCCCGAGGACGTACCCGAGTTTACCAACAGTTCTCTTTCAACCTCGGATACTAGGGCTGGCGTGAAGTCAGCCATGACGTCTGCCAAGATTTGAGACTTAATGGGTGTTCGGGGTCGATATTCAATATCATACCCGCTGATTTCTACTTCCCATTTGGCCAACCATCATGAAAGCTCGGGTTTATGAAAAATATTTCGAAGTGGATAAGTTGTTACAACACATATGGGGTGACATTAAAAGTATGGTTTTAGTTTCCTAGAGGCGCTTATCAAAGTGAGCGCTAATTTTCTAGGTGGGGATACCTAGTTTCGGCCTTACCTACGGTCCGACTAACATAATAGATAGTGAATTGCGTACCTCCTTCTTCTCGAACCAGTACTCCACTTACCTTTATCTCCTATACTGCCAAATACAAGTAAAGCTATTCGTCTGCCCTTGGTGTGTGAAGCAGCAGCGGCGGGCTCGATAAGTATCGTTCAAACTCCTCCAATGTATGTTGGCATTCTGGAGTCCATGTGAAGTTATTATTATTCTTTAGTAACGAGAATAATCGATGAATCTTATCGTAGGACCTCGAGATAAACCGCCTAGGCGGGCTATGCTCCCGATTAACCGCTGCACGGCCTTTACATTGTCTACTACATTGATGTCCTTGATAGCTTTGATCTTGTCGAGTTTGATCTTGATTCCTCGGTTGGATACCATGAATTCGAGAAATTTTCCTGACTCGACCTCGAGTGCGCATTTTTTTGGGTTCAGCTTCATGTTGTATTTCTGCATTATACTAAAAGTTTCCTGCAAATTCTTCCAATGGTCCTCTGCTCGCAGTGATTTAACTAGCATGTCATCAATATAAACTTCCATAGATTTCCCTATTTGTTCTTTGAACATCCGTTTTACTAGGAATTGATAAGTGGCACTATCATTTTTTAATCCACATGGCATTACATTATAGCAGTAGGTACCATACTTAGTGATGAACGAGGTTTTTTCCCGATCATCCAGGTTCATTTGTATTTAGTTTTACTCGGAATAGGCATCGAGAAAACTGAGGATCTCGTGGTCGGCCGTGGCATCGATCATGTGATCGATAGTAGGCGAAGGAAAAGAATCCTTGGAGCATGCTTTATTCAGATCTTTGTAAGCTACAAACATTCTAAGTTTGTTCCCCTCTTAGGGACTACTACTACGTTTCCTAACCATTCGGGGTATTTTACTTCCCGGATGGACCCTATTTTAAGAAGTTTGGTTACCTCATCTTTGAAGAAAGCATGTTTGACCTCGGATTGGGGTCTCCTTTTTTACTTCACCGGATGTAACTTTGGGTCAAAGCTTAATTTATGGGTGGTGATTTCTGGTGGGATGCCTGTCATATCATGATGGGACCATGCAAAACAATCTATGTTAGCTACAAAAATTGAATAAGTTTTTTCCTGAGCTCGGGAGTTAACCCCGTGCCATGTATACCTTTCATTCAGGAAGATGCTCGATCAGTACGACTTGCTCCGGCTCTTCGACCATTGACTTGGTGGCAGCGGAATCATCGGGGACTATGAAGGATCGAGGTACCCGATAGTCATCATCTTTGTTAGTCCCCTGCTTCTTTGGGTTGGTTGAGGCCGGTGTATCCGGTTGCTATTTGGCCTCCCGTTTTCCCTTCCAATTTGACACATTCATCGATGAGAGTGCCGATATCGGAATCTCTTCGCCGACGATAAAAATTTCCTTGGCAACGACAAACATTTTCTCTTGAATCCACGGCCTCCCGAACTAGGCGTTATACCTCATGTCGCCCTCGATCACATGGAGCTTCGGCTCCTGGATGATCGCGGCCACATTCACTGGAAAAGTTATCTCGCTCTTGGTGGTTTCACATGCCATTTTAAATTCGATAAGTACTCGAGCCGCAGGCATAACCTGGTCCTATTGGCTGAGTTGTTTTATGACCCTCGATAGAATGATGTTGGCCGAACTGCCTGGATAAATTAAAACACGTTTAACATGAGTCGTATTCATAAAAATAGATATTACTAGTGCGTCGTTATGGGGTTGCATGATCCCTTCTGCGTCCTCGTCGTTGAAAAGCAATGTTCCTTCTAGTATGTAATCCCGAGTTCGCTTCTCCCTTGTGATCGACACCTTGGTGTGTTGTAATACTGGTCCTTGGAGAACATCGACCCCTACAACAATCACGTGAATGACATGTTTCGATTCTTCTTGCCCGTTCTGTCTGATGGAATCTCTGTTTCTGAAGTGATTCTTGGCTCGATCACTTAAGAATTCCCGAAGGTGCCCGTCGTTGAATAACCGGGCAAGTTCCTCCCTTAGTTGTCTACAATCTTCAGTTCTATGTCCATGGGTGCCATGATACTTGCATATTTGGTTGGGATTTCTCCGAGTTGGATCGGTCTGCAGAGGTTGAGGCCGTCTAGTAATGTTGATGTGTTCAATAGCCTATACGATTGTGAATGCATCAACGTTGAAGTTATATTCTAACAGTCGTGGTCCTTCTTTTGGTCCCGTCGTTCCTATTAAAACCATTCTTGTTCATGAGACCTTGAGAGCTCTAGCCTCCAGAATTTCTCTTTTCACCTCGAATAGGATTGCGCCCAGGTCCGTTGCCTCTACGATCTCCATTATATGGCTGGTAACAACCCCTGTTCAACCGTGCTTCTCGGTCGATATCCGTTTTGACTCTGTCGACGGGACTGATAGGATAAACGAACCCGGAAGGAGTCCTTAGTGGTCGTCTTCTACTCTAATCTTTGATTGGTATCGATTATGCACGTCGACCCAAGTAACAGCTGGGTATTCAATCAAGTTATGCTTCAACTGTTGTGAAGCCACTGAGCTTCGTACATTTAGTCACTGAGTAAAGGTTTTAATGGCCCAATCATCAGCGACCGGTGGGTGATCCATCTGTTCTATTTGTAACCGAGACACAAACTCTCTGAGAATCTTGTTGTCTTTTTGCTTTACCTTGAAGAGGTCCGACTTCCTAGTCTCGACCTTTATGGCTCCGGCGTGTGATTTAACAAAAGAACCTGCAAGCATGGCAAAAGAATCAATAGAGTTGGGTGGTAAATTATTGTACCATATCATTTCTCCCTTTGACTGGGTCTCCCCGAATTACTTCAACAATACGGGTTCAATCTTCTCGTCCTCCAGATCATTTTCTTTAATTGCACATGTGTAAGAAGTGACATGCTCGTTCGGTTCAGTTATTCCACAATACTTAAGAATTTCAGGCATGCGGAACCTCTTGGGATCTGTTTGGGCACCGCGCTCTGGGCGAAGGGCTTCCGTACGAACTTCTTGGAATCCAAACCTGTCAATATAGGTGGTGCCCCCGGAATTTGATCAACCCTTGAATTATTGGTTTCCACCTTTATGTCATTTATTTCGATCTTATTTTCCTCCCGATTAAACTCGCTTTGTTAGTTCCTCGAGCATATTCATGATAGCAGTATCAGTCCCTAAGTCATTTCCGTTCGATCCCCTTGACACCGATTCGGCCCTGTGAACAACTTCCTAAGACAACTCGAACTCGATCATGCTTGGTGCATGGTTCTTGTTTTGGAGTTGTGCTATTGCAGCTTGTTGAACCTGCAAATCTCAAAGTTCACCCCGAAGGCTGATTCCGCCTTCTTCACTGCCATGTGTGCTCTGACCGGCCGACCGAACAACCCTGCGGACACTACTCACGAGATCGACAACCAAATTTTCATTAATGGCAACATGGGAGCTGACGTCGATTGGGTCTACGGCCGGAACTCCATCGAAGTCAACTGGAGGTACTCCGTTCCTTGGGGTGGCTATGTTGTCATTTTCATCATTATGACCGAGGTCATTGTCCATGTGTCCGAGTGCTGCTTAAGAGTTTGACATGTTGATCTTTGAATCAAAGATACTCACAAGAACAAGTGTAAAATAATGTGAGTTACGAAGGCTAGTACCAGGCAATTACTATTATCCTTAGCCTCATGGTGGGCGCCAAACTGTTTGCCCTAAAAACGGATAACAATTACACTTATACGTGAATTTAATGATACATGATATAACTTGGCACAAATCGAGAACATATATAACTTAATATTGAAATTGACTATAAAAAAAATGCAAACGAAACGAAACGTATAGCTTTGGTCATCGAGTTAGGTCACCCTCGAACCAAGTGAAGATTCTATTGATATATGAACATGGTAGCAGAATATTGAAAGCTAAAACAAGGCAGTGTACTGCTTAGTATTGCGTGAATGTAATGTGTTTTACAAATGATCAGACCCCCTTTATATAGTAGGGGAGTCCTACTTTTGTTACAACTCTAAATACAGTAAAAGATGATTGACTAATTAATCAGCCTCATCTTGATACGTGCCGAGATTTTTACGGTCATCCTTGCTCGATTACGGATATTTCGACTTTTCGTTATTTGACTAGGTAAACTTTCATCGGTCTTGCTCGATCTCTATTTTTCTTGGTCTCGATCTTGGCCGATCTCGACCTTGATCGATCTTTGGGTTACAAGCTTAGCAATCACCATGGCTCGATATAATACGAGGTTGAACATTGACCTATCATGTTCTAGTCTCGATTAGTCATATGAAGGGCAAGCTCATTTTGACCGTATACAATATAGTAGGCTGTTGGGTGTATTTCTTTAGTTTAAAGAGCCTTCATCTTATCGTAAAAACTCTCAAACTGTAAAAATACTCATCTAGTTGAAGTTTTGTAGGAAGTAATTCGAAATTCGCTTAGTTGTTTCCATGATAATTCATCACTTACTAAAGCTCTCGCAGTATTAAATGAAAATAGAGAAAGGAAATAAATTGAGTGCAGATCAGCACTTTAGAGCAAGAGATGAAGACATGACCATATTTCTTTTTCCTTTTCATTATACTTCATTGGTTCTATTCAACTTTATGCTTAAAATCGAAGACCATCAATGGAGAGGGATTGAGAGATTAAGGGGGAAGTCGCGTGCATTTTGATTGCTTCCATTCATAGACGGATCTCTTAAATTGTATAGGTTAAACTTTAAGTTTTTAGCATTGAACTCATTATAATTTTAAAGTTATGGATTCATATCTACTATTTTTACATTTTAATCATTTTTTATATATAAATTTTTACTCCACGTAAAAAAATTTTAGGTTCAATTGAACAAGCTAGTTGAACACTACATTCGCTCTGCTGCCGTTAGTTTTTGTCAAGAAACTAGCGGAAGGACGGTTGTTGCAAGTTTTTTATTAGTCAAAAACTCTCTGAACTACCTTTATCTGTCTTTAAACGTCTTATTTTAATTAACACTCCGCTAATAAAAAAATAAAAAAAGAAAGGCTAGAATGGAGAAAAAAAAGTAGTAAAGCACTGTTTTTTTTTTCCTAAATTATCAAATATTTTGACACAAATTAAGTTGGGTACATAGAGCAACAAATATATGAAATTAAATGCTTATATTTGCAAATGCAACTCTAAATGACAAGAAATTGCAACTACTCCGCAAGCTTTTTACGGTCATCTTGGTTCTCTTGAGATGGTTTTGAGATTTTCTGTTGTGCTTGTTCGGATGCAAACTGTTGTAGTGCATCCCGATACAAAACATCATCCCAATTCAAATTCTTCAACTTATCAATGAACTCATAAGACAGGACAACACGAGAAGCTTGCCCTTCTTTTTTCACTCTCATCCACTCTCTTTCAGATTTTGACATTGTATAAATCACTTCAAAATTACAAAAATAAAGGGATAGAGAAGATTTTTGTTTCGGAAAATATTGCCTTTGTCTTATAGTATTTATAATACATGAAAAAAGTAGTTTAATTATGCTACATTGTTACGTATCTATAAATTTGGTAACTTAATAAATTTATGTATTCGCTTGGACTTTCCTATCCATAATAGTTCTTCTTTGACCTTAATAGTTGCCAAATATACCTTACAACTTATGCACAGCTACAAAACTAATAATTTCACCTTAAAAAAGTAGTTTCTTTATGCAATTACCATAAAATATGTAATTGCTTTCCATTAGTTTGTTATTTGTTATGAATAACTGATTAGCCAACCCCAAATATGGAAGCTAGATAGTAATAAGCTGATATTTCCTATTAATTTTGGAGAGACAATTTTAATTTATGGCCTAATTTACCTATTCTATTTTGTATTCAACCTTATTAGACCTTGAAATGTCAAATTTGTTAAATTCCTCTAAAAATAAATAACTTGGTATATTTAAGGGCACCGCAAATTTGCAAAGTTCGTCCAACTTCAGCATCTGGCTCGGACTTGTCCTTTATAATTTAGTAAAGGTAGTTAATAAATCTACTGCTTTTCTATAATAAGTTTTGGCCAAATATAGCATTACATTCACCTCCATTCCATTATATTTCTCACCATTTAACTCGAAATTAAGATGTTAATTGTTTTGTTCACAAACTATAAGGTAGTAACAGAAAAGTTAATTGAAGTGAAACCTAGAAATTAACCATTGAAAATTAACTCATACTAATAGCTAGTGAAATTGACAAAAAGAGAAAACTTAAGTTGAAAAGAGATTCGCTATATTCTTAATGTCACCGTACAAAGAAATAATGAAGTATTGAATAAATTAAAAAGGTTTGGAAAATGTATTTTAATGCCCCTACACAAGGAGCTAGAGTTAACTTCTTTTTAATGCCCATACACAAGGATGTAATTTCTATTAGTTAGAAAAGTCAAATCAGGAAAACAAAAAATAATATGTTATAAATAGAATTTTATTTGAGGTGAATATCTATATTTTAGATAGATCTTAGTGATTTTATTTGGTCGCTAAGTCACTCTTTCCCTATAAATAGAGGGGTCATCTTGCATTGTAATTCATCCCAAAATTCAATAAGAATTCTTTCTCTCTTTCTCTGCAATATTGTTCTTGTTCTTTTATTGTTTTATAACACGTTATCAGCACGAGACTCTAACCAATTGTGTAGAAGCTTTGAGATTGAGAATAATGATTGCCAATTGTTCTATGAACTTTCTTCATGATTCAATTCTGGATTTAATGTAAGTATTTTACTTTATTTTTTTGTTTTAAATTCTTGAAATTCTATAATTTGATTTTCAATGCAAACAAAGACAATAAACTTTGATTATAACTCTTATAGAGTTTGCAAGAAATTATAACCACCCGAAGTGGTAAATTTCTATGTCTTGCCATGATCAAATTCATGTAAGATTATGAGCACAAAAAGTGAAAGCTTGTCCCATTAAATTTGCTCAATTTTCATTCCCCATAAAAGAATGTGGTAGCAGTATGTGATAAGACTGAAAGAAGACAAAATTACTACCGTAAAGGTATAAATGGATGTAGACGTGAAAATAGACAAAATTATAATTGTCATCATCATTGCGATAATGAGAATAATAAGAATTCTCAAAATAATTATTCACTTTGTGCAAAAAAATATTTGTCATCGATTTTACATGAGATTTAGTAAAGCACATATAGATGATCATGGTCCATTCATGATATGAATGTGACAACATCTGATTTATGATACATATTCATTCTTGGAAGAATATAACGTGCTAGTGGTAGTGAATATACCACACTCACTTCTAAAAGGAGGTTTGAGATGAAATAAGAAAATAATTTCATCATTATGACATGAATGGTCATTGATCACGTACCTATTGTGATTATGCCAAAATATTATGGCAATTTGAAAATTACATGGCAAAAGTAATAGAAGTAACATATCTTGCCGATGATATTGACCATGATCATAATTGTATAACTTTCTCCTTGAAAGAAATATTCACCACATGGATGTTGATGAATATGTGGTTGTACAAAAATAATTGAGAACTCTGGAAGAGCCAATTATTACTATTTTGGATAAATAAAACTGATTATCAATAAGATATTGTGTTGTAGTAAGTCTCAAGAAACTTATTGAGTTTCTAAAGTATTCGCGAAAACGGTTGATTATATTGGGACTATAAATAAAGGAAAGATTTAATATCTTCTATTACTACAACTTGTAATGGGGTATTATATATGTGAAAAGTTACCCGCTTTACTCTCCAATTTGTACTACATAAACAATAGAATACCACAATAAAGTGGATGTTTATTGATATAAAAATCCATATCATAACAAACTTAGAGTTATTGATAATTGCACACGTCATGGTGTAAACCTGAACTTTAGCAATATTGATAATTTTTTCAGTTGGCATAATTGATTTTAGACATGTTAACTTAAATGATGTGCAAAATTTAAAGAGAATTCGTATGGGTAAATATTAAAGAACAAGAAAGTTCTTTACGAATTCTCTTATTTTTCTTGTTCTAGCGATTAATATACCAACTAAAATTTGGATTGAGTCCCTTAAATTCTGAAATTTATCAAAGGTGAATATGGGCTCATTCACCTTCCATGTATACCACATAAGATGCATTATGAGATGGTTATATGTGCGATTATTATTAACCTACAACCTGGTGTTTGCGAGGTAACTTACTCAAAATTTAACTTCGAGCATAATTTTCAGATTTTATATTCAAGACAGTTCATCTTGATAAGTTGGTTACATCACAACAGGTTTAGCAAAATAATTTATTGAGTGCCTCCACTTAATAGCTAAATTGTTGCTTATGAGAACAAAGTTATCTACATCAGTTTGATATATGTTATATACGAAAGTATATCACATTCTCCACTCACAAGTGGTTCAGGATCAGGAACCAAATAATTCCATCTTATTATTATTGATATGCGATGTATATTTGATTAACATCATAACGCACAAAGATGGGTTCATAAAGTTGAGGACGCAAGTTGGTTTTTCTAACATGAGGGGGAGAGATGATAAACATTGAAAAAAGATTACATGGAATGAATTATCAAATCTTTATAAGCATGATAATGTGATAGCGAGGATTTTCAAGGTGCAACATATTCATTGAAGTTAATATGGATGATTTATTCATCAAATCCATGTTGATGTCAACCTTCAAGAAGCTAGTGCACAAGATTGGATGCAAAGACTCAAGAATGTGAACTGATGCTCTCATCGGGGGGAGTTAATACGCGTTGTACTCTTTTTCCCATACAAGATTTTATCCCATTGGGTTTTCCTTGGAAGGTTTTTAACGAGGCAACCAAAAGGCGTATTGTTAGATATGTGTACTATTTTTCCTTTACCACAATTTTTTTCCCGCTGGGTTTTATTTTAGTTAAAGTTTTAACGAGACACATTATTTGTTGAATAGACATTCAAGAGGGAGTGTTAAAAATAGAATTCTATTTAAGATGAATGTCTATATCTTAGAGAGATCTTAGGGATTTTACTTGGTGGCTAAGTCACACTTTCCCTATAAATCGAGGGGTCCTCTTCCATTGTAATTCATCCCAAAATTCAATAAGAATTCCCTCCCTCTTTCTCTGCAATATTGTTCTTGTTCTTTTATTGTTTTATAACAAAATAAAGTTTTTAAAGTTAAAACCAAAAACAACGCCCAAACGGGTAATAAAAGTCATGAATTATAAGGAACAAACTATAAGGTTGATAAAAACATAATATTATTTGAAATAAGGAACAATAAAAGAAAGTTAGATGGTGAATATAATGGTTGCGAATCAAGCAAGGCATCTTACCGCAAAGCCTCAAAGTAAGCTCCTAATTAAGCTCCCCAAGTGCTTCCCACATACTGGGACAAAAATCTGCACGAAAATGTAATAAAAATATTGTATGAATACACCGATTAGCACTCAATAAGTATCATTGATAAATTTTCCAGTTAATTAGTGGCAAGAATTTTGTAAAAATAATTCTCACTTTAATCAAATGAGGAGTTTATATACATAATAAAAACAAAGCATGTAAACAGTGTATAAAAAGTACGAAGTGTAAGCATGAAATGTGAAGTATGTTTTCCTCAAGTAATAGAACTAATGTATATGCCAATGTATCTAAACAATATATAAAAATATATGCACGAAGTAGAATGTGTATAAAATATGTCAACAACAGTATATGAATGTCTGTGCCTAATAAATACTTTATCTTTACATCAATTCGACATTCTTCAAGTATCCAACAAATCTACAGGCACGCTACTGATAAAATTCTGGAGTTCAGTGACTCTGGAAGGATGGATCCATCTACATATACGTAATATAATAGCTGCATGGACAAATCTCAACATGCTTGCATGGCCAATTCACATGCATAGAAATAACTGCTTGGATCAAGCTCAACGCGCCGCAATCAAATTAGAAGCGAAATCAATATGCATATGTTCGATGTATAACTAATATAAGTAACTAATGTAATCCACCGTACATAAATCTCTATTATGTTAAACTAGCATGGTAAGAATACCTATAACATGGTACTAGCATAAAATAAGATGCTCAATTAGTCGTAGAATAAGTAAAGAAAATAGAAGAAGTAAACATACAAAACTAGCATTGCCAAGCATAAAAGTTATGACTATCCAAATTCCACCAAGTTATGAGACACCTAACTCAACCCGTTAAGTAAGTCGGCCAAATACAAATATAGTTCAAGCTGAAGATCAATATATAAATAAAAAAGTTTAAATGTAAAATTTAGTATAACATACCTAAGAAGTAGTGTCACAAGTCATGAGCTACTGCGTTTACGAATACAACACTCATATGAAAGATATATTATCTTTTTAAAATATATAAAACATAAGAATAAGACCCTGCACTATTATGAACAAGGTGGTAGCTCACAACCAGTGGCAAAGCCACATAGTGTTAAGGGTTCGTCAAAAAATTGCACTGTGTACGTAGGTAAAATATTACGTTTTAGAGGTATATAACACATATTGAACACCTTTAATCGGAAAAAATTTCACTTTTTCTAAATTTAAACACCTTTGAAAAAATTTCTAGTTTCGCCACTGCTCACAACAATGCTAATATATCTCTGATACTTGCTCAAAAACTATGCAATAGCTTAGCTCCAGTGTCTGCACAAAGAGTGAAAAAGTGTAGCACGAGTATACCAACATAATACTCGCCAAGTATCACCACAGTTCTCAATGAAGTAATATCGGGAGTTTATAAAAAATACTCACTTATAAACGTGTGTGTTATTATATCTAACAAGAAAAATGCTGAATTTAGAATAACACAATAAGATATGGACAATCAAAGCATATAAAGATATGCACCATCTCTCAACTATAAGCATCTAATAGATCTATTAATGTATCAAAACAATATATATAACGGATGATATGCACAGTCTAGCATATAACATACACTACAAAAAAATTGTCTAATTGTGTCGGTTTATTTATGAGAGTCATAAAAAACTCACACTATACGTTTGTTTTGTGGCGTTTGAGCCAACCCCCACAAAATAATTTTTATTGTGGCGGTTTAAATGTGGGGGTTGTAAAAGACCCCCACTATATATTTAATTTGTGGCGTTTGTTCCAACCTCCTCAAATTTTTTCTTATTATGGCGATTTTTTGGTGATGGTTTTTGATAACCTCCATAAATATATCAATTTCAACTATTTGAGAAATTGTTGCAATTTGATACAAATTAATGATTTGACTCATGCAAAATTTTAGTTATGTTTTCCACCTTATTTCTCTAAATATTTAATCAAATTACGCATTTTAGTTAAAACAACTGCGAATTAATACAATTTACATCAATATATCTATACCTTCTAGTTTGTAATCCTTTTCTCCTCACTTTCTCGACTGCAAAAAGAAGATACAAGGTCTTCCACGATCTTTCTATGTCTTACTCGCTAGTTTTTCTTTTATTGTCTTTGTACATTTTTTAATTCGTCTCTTTATCTTTAGCAAAAAATAAATAGACATCTATTTCATTTCTTCCTCATAGGTTTTTTATTTATAGATATACGAAATGTCTATCCATAAATACTAAACATATTTTCTAACTACGTGAGCATCGTGAACCTTTAGGTGCCAAAAAAGAATGTGACTGGCGTTGTACCACAACATTGGGTAACAAAATAATAATGCAAAATGAGCCATCACAAAAGGTGAGGTGTGGCACAACAAAAGCAAGGAATGAACGGCGATTCAGGCCGGTCTCACCATCACAAGTGTACTTGTCTCAAAAGAAGAAGACAACTATATAGAGAATTGAATATATCAAGTACTCACCGAGCTAGTCTCACCGAACAAAATGTAGGGTCGACGAGGCCTAATATAAACGAAAAATATGCTTTAGATTAACCATAAATAATATTTGCATTCATAGGTAACGACTACACATCAGATGAACAACAGTAGCAGGAGAGACATCCAAGTATTTTAATTATCTACATAAACATTTAATTTTTTTATTTTGTTTGAGATAATTTAAATTTTAAAGGGGTATAGATAAATGCAATACTTAGCATGCGAATTTTCTTTATTTTCATCATAGCAGGTGTTCTACGTTCAAATAGTCTTTTCAAGGGCGGGTGTGAGAGACGAGCCATTTTACTACGGGACGATGTTTAAGCCCCATATATCTTTTAATTTTTTTAATTTAAAAATTACGCATAAATAGAAAGTATATTAAAGTTTAAGAAATTTAAAAAGAAAATGAAGAAACTCATAAAAAATATCTAGTATGTTTTTACAAATATAAATAATATAATAGTGTTAAAGTTGTCGTGAGATACAACTATAATATCTTAATTTTCAAACAATTAGAAAATTATAATTTCTTTAAAAATGTATGAAGATATATTTTACCTCTCTAAAATTAATTAATCAAGAAAATTCATCAATACTATAATTTAAAAGATTAATCCTGTATGTATATACAAAGTTACTTTCAAAGAGCAAAACAACAAAAGGGTAATAGTTTAAGACATGAAGACCAANTTTGTTAAAGAATTTTAAGCATAAAAAGTCTTAATTAGAGAATTTGACACATGATGTAAATAGAATATATTAGACTGTCACGACCCAAAATCTATGGGTCGTGATGGCACCGGACACCCCTGTCAGGCAAGCCAACCCCTTAATTAGTTGAAATACTTTCTTGTTTAACACTTTCGAAATCGTTGCCTTTTTCTTGCATTTCATAATCAAATAGATGAATTTTCGTAAATTAAATACGACAGAAAATCAATTTAATTCAATAAGATAAATCTCAACACATCCCCAGAATTCGGTGACACAAGTACATGAGAAACTACTAAGAACTTATACAATTATACAACGCTTGTCCGAGGAACAAATTGGAACAAGACTTTAAAATAAATGCAAATAAATAGGAGGGAGACTTTGTCGGCTGCGTAACGCCTCCGGACGATGCAGCCCGTCTAAGTCTCCAAATCAACCACTGCTATGAATGTACCTGTGCAACAAAATGCATAGCAAGTGTATTATGAGTACGAACCTGATGACAACAATCTTTAGCCTTCTTCAACTTCAAATATTGATCCGTTAACCACCCGGAATCCACCCTGAAATTTCTTCTAAAATGTTGACTTCCACAATATTTACCGAAACGCTCCCGGATTATCCTAAACCCGATCCGGACATACGCCCAAGTCCAAAATCATCATACGAACCTGTTGAAACCTTCAGATCCTGATTCCGATGTCGTTTGCTCAAAATTCCATTCTTAATCAATTTCTTCAACTTCTTCCGAAATGAAGATTTTCCTTCCAATCTAACTTCGAACTTCCTGAATCTCAAATCCGACCATACGCACAAGTCACAATACCTGAAATGAAGTTGTTCATGACTTCCAACCGCTGAACGACGCGCCAGAGCTCAAAACTGTCGGTCGGATCGTTACATAGACTAACCCTGTCCATTAAGCGTTATGCGTATTTTGGGCGCATAGTCGGACACTTTGGGGCATAAGCTCCACACATGAGCTTCAGGGATTTATGAATAGTGCTCTGTCCAGGGACGGAGAACCGCGAACGAATCCCAAAAGATCATTTTAAACACTATATATATTAAAAAAATAATTTAATAATTAGAACTTTGTTACTTTTATATTATTTAAGAGTTGTAATAGTTTTGAATTTTAGATGAACTTGTAATGGTTTTAGTAAATATTTTTATAATTTAGTTTGTCGTTCTATTTAGGGGTGTCAATGGTTCGGTTTGGCCGGTTATTTTATAAAATTTGTGCCATACCAATTTTTCGGTTATTCCCTTATGTATAACCAAAATTAGACTTTTCAAAACAATCCCAGTCATGTCGGTTTCTCTTCGGTATCGGTACGGTTCAGTTAATTTTCGGTAATTATTTTAAATGTCATGTAAAAGTCCGTAGTAGAAGTAGAATGCAATAACATACGGACTTTTATAGGACTTAGAAAAACTCTCTAGACATTTTTACAGTTCAAAAGGTGACGACTTAAGAAAATATGAAAGATGGATAGAGTATAGATTCATCACACTATTCTACAACATCGTAAAAGAAGCTAAGCAAGTACAAAAAAAAAACTATTAATCATACACGGGTGGAAATATATTAACCAAATTGGGATTCAAGAATAAAATCTATAGAAGATTAATTCAAAAAGATAAATCTAAATATACGAAATAAAACATATTCAATACATTGTAGTTTGCTACACATAATCGCTACAAAATATGTTGGAAATATTTTAGTTTCTAAAGAAGTAGCATAATATGTTTGGGAATTAGAATTTTGAGTTAATTACTTGTTGGTTTGTAACTGTTCATAATTCCAAGGCCCAAGAAAAATATTTAACGCTTTACTAGTTTTAAACTTAATATATAAATTTATTTTTCACATTGTAAATTATTCGGTACGGTACGGTATTTTTTCGGTTTATTTTCATAAAATAAGAAACCTACCATACTTATTGGTACGATTATAGATTTATATAAAAACCTACGGTTTTATTAAAAGAAACCTAAAAATCGGTTCGGTACGGTACGATTCGGTCGGTTTAGTCGGTTTTTAAATATCCACTGACACCCCTAGTATATATTCATCAAATGATACAGTACAGTACAATACAATACATTATATAATCAATCTTTAATTCATCGCTACATAGGATTAACGACAAATTTTTATTAACTACATAATTTTTTCGTTGCTAATTCTTTATTCTTTTTTGTAGTTGACATATCTAGAATACATGGTACCAAGAAGATCATTTTGATACGAAATTAAATCAAAATAAGGGGACACGGAATAGATCACCGAGCCTTTAAAATTATCTTGATTGTTTCATGCTTCGCTAGGCAATCTACTACTTGATTGTTTCGTGCTTAGCCTTTACCACGTTTGTTTTTTCATTCCGTTTATTAATAAGAGATAATGTGCCTTTTATATTTTAATTCTAGAATATTTAACGAAATACCTATAACAGAAGACTAAAGGTAAAACTAACGCTTTTCATTTCAAATTTGATCTTTATAAACAAAACAAAAATCTGAAGTCCCTACAAATTAATGTTGATTATTATAAAAATACTTTCTCTAATACGTCATTTAATTTTTATAATTTTTCGAAGTTTAAAATGAATAAAACTTTTATTTATTAATTATTTTCTTATTTGGACTGAAAGTCCTAATATTTAGAACTTTAAAAATATTAAATTTTACTTTATTTAGATTTTTAAGGACTTGTTCTTGCTGAAACTGAAACGGAAGCATGATAATTTGTGAAATTAAATTTATAATATTATTAAATTGAAATATAATTTAAGTTGAATTATTGACTTATTATTGAGGATTTTTATGAGACGTTCTTTATTTATTGAGTTATTATACACGATTAACTTATATGATCATCTTCAGGAACTTATATTTTTATTTTATTATTTAAACACAAATTTTAAATAAATTAGTACTCAATGAGATAGAATACACTCGCATCGTGTAAATTATATTATTCCATATTGGATAAACTAATAATATTTACAATACTATGGATACTCATCAGAGTTCAAATTCTTGAATTTTAGATAACTTCAAATTGAAATTGTATTATGCAAGGATTGGAAGTCTGATTAGTCCATATACTAGCTATATTTAAAGTCAAAGTCACAACATATGGCTTTAATTAAGTGATCTTTACCGATAATTGATGGGAAAAAGAGTTATGTAGCTCAAAACCTGGAATTGCAGCAAATCGAATTCTCTTGAAACCACTTCACTAATTTCCTTTTCGTTTCCCTCCTTTTTCCACTCAACTACTCAGATAACTTCTCTTCATTCCCGCTATTGTTTCCCTCCATATTCCCACCTTCCCCTCGACCCCTCTTCTCCCATTTTCTGCGCAAGAAACTTCCATTTTCAGAGCTATATATTCATCATATAGTGCCTCTTGGAGATATGAAATTCCTGGTGAGCATTAGGTCAGTTCTCTCTCTTTTTGTTTTGTATTTTAATTCTTTTAAGTTTGTTCATTTTAGTTTCATTAATATGATTGTTCGACACACATTTGTGCTTTATATTTAGGATTTAGATATGTAGTTTATTTCACTGCTTAGCTTTACCAAAATCGTGACAGTGTGTAGTTCTTTGATTCTGTTTGGAGTTAAAAAAACAGAATTTTTGATCCTCTGTTTGTAGAGGATATTATAGTTTATTTATTTTATTTTGTGTGTATCTAGAAAAAATATATCTTTTGAGGCTCTGTTTATAAAGGATATGTAGTTTATTTGTTTTATTTTGTTTGGAGTTAAAAAACAGATGTTTTGACTCTCTAGATTGGGTTTGTTCTATAGTTTGAGGACAATTTTTTATATCATCTTTTGTCTGATGTTTAGTTCCTCTTCATATTTGATTCACCTCTCTCTTTTTTTCTTATGAATATGCAGCCATGCCAAAGATTAAACGTTTCCGGAATCCACTAAAGTCGGCTCGTGATTCTTATGATGCTCATGGAAATTCTTCTTCACCAACAACTCCAGTCCAGGCACGTGCTACAGAGCCCTCAACAATAGTACAATTCCTCCCACCTGCTCACGAAGTCCCGCAACAAGAACAAGCTCCGATTCCACCTTCTAATTCAAGTGCAACATCTGTGCGCCGTCCAGGTCGTGAATCTACAAAATATTGGACAGTAGAGGCAAAAGGTATATGCCTTATATGTATTTTTACTTCAATTTATGAGAATCTTATTTTTTTCCGTTTTGGTTGAGTAACTTGTTTTCTTGTTAAAGATTCAGACAATGCTACCAAGCAGATTAGGGTCAAGGTCAATGAGGTTAACAACCTAACTGTTGGGGAGCGCATCATTGTGGATTTTGATGACTACAACGCAGCATATGGTGAAGCGCAAGGATTGCTCGCTGGATATTGTGGAACGTTGGCAATTGATTGTAATTTGTTCCCGATTAGTTTTGAGAAGTGGTCAGGGCCATCAGGCATGCCTAAGAAGTACATGGAAGACTGCTATGAAACAATATTGAAGGTAAAAGTGTTATTACATACATATGTACTTATTGCACCTAGATTTTTATACACATGAAAAAAACTAACTTTTATTTTTTATTTGAAGCCACGATTTGATTTTCGGGTAAGTGAGTCCATTGCATACAGATACTGCAATGCTAGCATTTCGAAGAAGTGGGATACACATAGGCAGAAGTTGTGGAATGAATATTTTGACCCAGCCAAAAGCAAAAATGAAATTCCAAGTAATGTACCGGCAGGTATAAATAAAGATCAATGGGCTAGTTTTGTTGCTTACCGTCAAAAACCATCAACAATGGTAAGATTCATATTATTTTAACAAGTTTCATCATAATTAAATGAAGATGAATTTTTTAATTTGTATTTTTTTTGTTGATAGGAGCTTTGCAGAAGAAATAAAGAAAATCAAAAGAAGCAAAAAATGCCGCATACTGGTGGATCAAAAGCTATCTCGAGAAGACGACACGAGCTGGTATGCACATTAACTTAATAAATTTACTATTTCTCTAATTAATTTTCTGTAATAACTTTTAAATACTCTTTCTTAGTTTTTGGAAACTGGAAAAACTCCTAGTCGCGGAAAAATATTTATTGAAACTCATAAGAGAAGCAATGGATCGTTTGTAAATGATGCGGCAAGGACTATAGGGGTAAGTATAGCTTTGGTGCATTTTTATAACATTATTTTTATTATTTTTGTATAACATGTTGCATCTCAAGTTTTACTATCTTGTACTACTAACTACTAAGTGATATTTATCTGCGTGTAGGAAGAAATTGAATTGAATATGACTCAATGCGATACTAATGAGTGTGAAGTTTCCCCAAATGATGTTATTGGCAAGATGTTAGGGGTAGAGCATTCCGGGAGAGTACGATGTATGGGTATGGGAGCTGCTCCTTCAAACACATTCAGGAATACCAAAGGACGTCTTAGTGCTCCAAGTGCTTCTTCGTCTAGCTACAGTGCATCATATGCAACATATAACCATTTGCAACAAAAGCTTGTGCGTGTGGAATCCCAACTAGAAGGCACCTTAAATGCGCTGAAGGTTTACGTGATGTCAAAGGAATGTTCGATTCCCGAAGAATTTGCTGGCCTGTTTGCTCTTCAACCACATGTAAGTAGTAAATATAGCTTGTATTTCTTCTATTACAACTTCTGATCAGTTCAATATATAGCATTGTACTTCTATGTGATAACAAAATGAAATCAACAAATTTTTTTAAACATAGTTCATTAAATCAAGCTCTTTTGTGGAAGAGATTCACTATGTCTAAATATTGCTCTCACAATGAACATACTGCTGATTGTTTAGTGTTTTTAGATGTCCCTCTCTTGATTTTTTATCTCAAGCATTCTGTATACATATCTTAAAGCCAAGCATTCTGTATATATATCTGCATTATGTATTCTGTAAACATAACTCAAGCATTATGTATACACACTTATATTTCTTGACCCTCATCTTGCACAATATTATATGTTAAATCTGTTAGTTTTTCAGGTAGAACACCCTTTGCACCAGTAGTGTTGAGAGCTACATAAGTAGGTCGATTACCAGATTCACTCAATACATTAGTAAATGCGAATGTTAAACCTGCAGTTGTTGGTTGATTTTCAGCCTTTTCAAATTGGCCTAACAACAGAAATATAAGTGTGTTCCTGATTCGGAATTGGCCTTAAGATGGAGGTGGTGGCAAGGAATTTCCATCTCCTTGCAAAAGCTAAGGCTTTTATTCGGAACTTTAGGATAAGGGATACCTTTGATTGATTCTTGTTTTCCTATCTTGCTTGGGATTAATCAAAATAAGCTTCTCACCGAATATCATTTTTATTGTTTCAGCCTGATGATGCAGAGAATGAACGTACTTCACCAGTGGATGTAAGAAGATCATCGGAGGATAACCCGCAGATGCATGCACAATACTCCCAGAAGCGTGAACAGTTCCCGCAGAAGCGTGAACTGTGCCCACAGGTGCGAAACTGGGCAGCAACATAAGGACCAAAATTCAGTCACTTTGTCATTTTCGATTGAGATTTTGGAGCTCGGTTTTTGGGCGATTTTGGAGGAGTTCTTCACGACTTTGACTTAGGTAAGTGTCCTATATCCTAAAGTGTTTATATTTGAGATTGTTACACAAATACTAGGCCAAATTCAAAGTTTACTTTCTTAGTCGGTATCTACTGTCTTGAACTTGAACTATGTATCTGTTCTAGCTGTCTATTTTTTTTGGTTTCTTGTTTACTAATATCTGATCAACTTGAATATTTGTGCTTGTTTAAGATTTGGAGGTCGAGTCTTTATCGGAATTGGATAAAATTGATATGGTTTACCTCGTATCGGGATGGGTGTTCGGATTTCATGAAAATTATGTCGGGTTCCGATGGGCGGGCCCCATGTTGACTTTTTGAAATAAAAATTTAAGTTGACGTATTATTGGAATAAAAATTGTTATTTTCAAGAGCTTATTTATTTTATAATTTTTATTATATAATTTAAATTTTGTTATTTAATTTTAATTTTATAATTCTTTATATAAACTCCAAAATTAGTAAGTAAGCACAAAAATAAATGAATGGAGTAAAAGCTATTTAGTGCCCAAAGTTATCTTTCTTAACCCTAAGTTCTTTTCCCTTTTCTAAAAGCTTACAGGAAAGCAACATCCTTGCCTTTTTTGGTTTTCAGAAAAAATCCCTATATCATTATAATACTAATTGTTAAAGCTTTAAAATAATTGGAAGCAGCACGGTTTATTTTTAGCAGCGCACGTCGATCCTCCATAAGCAGTAATAGGGGAAATATCAAAATTCACAGGTTTTCTTCTTTTGTAGTTCTGGACCCTCTTTTTTCTACTGCGTGTTATCCTCTGCTATATGAACAAACTGATATATAAGGAGTGAATTCTTCACTGATTCTTCCTGTCCTCTGTCAATTTCTGGTACCCGCGGTCTGCAGGGCTGCTTTTGGAGGTATATTCTAAAAGGGTTCATGTTAATTTATTTATCATTTTTCAATGGATAAATCATGGATTAGAAAGCCACGGAACACAAACGAATACTTGCTTGGTTTGGATAAATTTCTTGATTTTGCTTTTAAGAGTGCGGCTGTGGAAGATTCAATTAGATGCCCATGTCCTAAATGTGGCTTTGGCATGTGGCAAACTAGAGAGATAGTGCAGGATCATTTGATTTGTAAGCCATTCCCTCAAAATTATGTTATTTGGAATCTTCACGGTGAGAAACCGGCACTAGAGCCTTCCGGAGATAGAGATGTTATGCAAGAGATGTTTCACCCAGAAAATCCAATAGAAACAATGATTAATGATGCATTTGGGCACTATAGGCACCAAGCGGCTGATGTCGGGATATCTCAACCATTGGACTCAAGTGAAATATCAAATGAGGGGCATATGGAGGATTCTGGTGACTTTCATGATTTTCTCAAAGATGGCAGTGAAACATTGTATGAAGGGAGCAAGTTCACAAAGCTAGAGTTTTTAATAAAATTGTATCATATAAAGGTCTATTGTGGATTAAGTGACAAGGCAATGACTATGATACTAGATTTGTTGAGAGATGCATTTGAAGATGCAAAGTTACCTCCTTCCTTTTATGAGGCCAAAAAGACCATTAGCAAACTTGGCCTTGACTATACCAAGATACCTGCATGTCCAAATAANGAATCCTAACAAGAAAAAAAAAAGCAAGCTGCAAAGGTTTTGCGTTATTTTCCATTGAAACCAAGATTGCAACGATTATTTATGTGTCGTAAGACTGCTGAACATATGAGATGGCATGCTTCAGGCAATAATGCTGATGGGTTGATGAGGCATCCAAGGGATGGTGAGGCATGGAAGACATTTGATGGGACTCATTCTGGATTTGCTTCGGATCCTCGAAACGTTCGCTTAGGCCTTGCTAGTGATGGTTTCAGTCCTTTTGGAACAATGAGTACTACCTATAGTATTTGGCCAGTCTTCTTGATTCCATACAATCTACCTCCTTGGATGTGTATGAAGCACACCTCCTTCATCTTATCAATGATCATTCCAGGGAAGCACATGCCTGGAAATAATATAGATGTGTACTTACAACCCCTCGTGAAGGAATTACGCGAGTTATGGAATGATGGTGTAGAAACGTTTGACTCATAGTTGAATGAAAATTTTAGAATGCATGCAGCTCTTATGTGGAAAATCAGTGGCTTTCCTGGATTAGGTATCTTATTTGGCTGGAACACACATACTGGTTTTGCCTGCCCAACTTGTAACTTTGACACAGAACCTTGTCGTCTTCTTCATAGTAAAAAGTGGTGCTTTATGGGCCATCGACGTTTTCTGAGAAGAAATCACATGTTTAGGTTGAACCGAGTACGCTTTAATTGAAGTACAGAGGAGCGAAATCCACCATTAAAATTGTCAGGGTCTACCATTTTGAGACAAATCGAAGAAGGGAGAGGAGCAGAGTTGAATTGTAGAGGGAAAAGATCTAGACGAGCAACTAAGCAATGGAACAAGAGAAGTATATTCTTTGAACTTCCTTATTGGAAATCTAATTTGTTGCGTCATAATCTAGACTTTATGCATATTGAAAAAAATATATGTGACAATATCATATATACGTTGCTCCATGATAAATCGAAATCAAAAGATAATATTAATGCCCGAAAGGATCTAAAAGAAATGGGTATAAGGCGTGATCTTTGGCCGGATGATTGTGGGAAATATCACCTTGCTGTGTTTTCCCTTATGACTGATAACAAAAAGAAGGTGGACACTAAAAAGTTGTTCCTTACAACTTTGAAGAATATTAAAGTACCAGATGGCTACTCAAGTAACATTTCTAGTTGTGTTGATTTGGGACAGAAAAAGATTTTTGGGTTGAAAAGTCATGATTGCCATATTATATTAGAGAAATTTCTACCATTGGTGATCCGTAATGTGTTTCCCGACCATGTAGTTGCAGTTTTGGTGGACTTCTGCTCATTTTTCAGAGCCCTTTCTAGCAAAACCTTGAATGTTTCAGAGCTTGATAAGCTCCAAGAGCGCATTGAAAGCACACTTTGCCACCTAGAGATACTATTTCCTCACATTCTTTACAGTAATGGTTCATTTGTCTGTCCATCTAGTAGAGGAAGCAAAACTCGGAGGTCCGGTGCATCATCGAAACATGTATCCCGTCGAGAGGTAAAACATTAATATTTCTAATTTGAATATACTTGCATTCTGGTCACTTGAATTAGTTTGTACACTTATGGCCTATTATTTTTGTAGGGAGTTGGGACATTTTAAGTCCTTTGTACGGAATAAAGCACAACCAGAGGGTTCTATAGCTGAGGGTTACTTAGCTGAAGAGTCGCTTACCTTTTTTGTTCTCGGTATATTGAGGATATTGAGACAAGATTCAATAGACCTAGGCGTGTTCGTGATGACCCAAATGTCACTGAGCCTTCTGGAACATCCTCTATATTTCCTCAATTAGGTAAACCTGCATCAGCTTCGATTACATTCCCTTTAACTGATATGCAGAAACTACAAGCTCATCGATATGTGCTTCTGAATTGTGCAATAGTCACGCCATTTGTGGAGTGAGTAACTCGTACAAACTTTATATTCTTTATCATTGCAATGTTTGAGTATGATAGTCTTGTTCTTTAACATTAATGTAATTATTTCATATAGTGAGTTTAGACAGTACATAAGGAGGAGTTCAAGAAGAAGACCTTCACCTACAGAGATAGAGAGGAGAGTTAATAAAGAGTTTGTTGATTGGTTCCAAAAGCGGGTGAGTAAGTAATCATTAGTTATTGTTTACATTTGGTTTGAATGAGCAAACTTCACTAAGACAATTTTGTTTTGATTTAGATTATGAATCCAGACACAATAGATACAATGTCTATTGATCTAAAGTTTCTCGCACGAGGTCCATCGGTAGTTGCAAGACGTTTTACTGCATATAACATCAATGGGTCCAAATTTCGAACTTTGGCTCGAGAAGAAGGTCTAACAACACAGAATAGTGGAGTTTTCTTAACTTCTAAAACATCATGTGTGGCAAGTAGTAGTGACGGAAATTTAAGGCAAGCTGAGTTAGCATATTATGGGAAGTTAGAAGATATTATTGAGATTAATTATTATGGTCGGTTCAAGGTTTTTCTTTTCAAATGTAGATGGGCTGATACTGCTCGAGATAGAGGATATAAAAAGGATCGTTGGAACTTAAATTGTGTTAATTTTGATAGATTGATTCATATTAGTGAACGTGAAGAACACGAGCCTTACATCGAAGCATCTCAAGCACAAATGGTGTACTATGTGGATGATGTTGTCAATAAAGGGTGGGGTGTTGCTATGAATCTAAAGCCAAGAGATATGTATGATATGGGAGAAGAAGTAGTGGAAGATGAAGTATATGAGAATGAACCATACCAAGAGCAAGAACTCGAACAGCTTTTTGGTGATGGTGATGAGTATGTACAACTGGCTACGGACCATATAATTGATGATGTAGTAGAGTCAAATGTTGCTACTTAGCAGCTGATAAATACATGTTTGAATAGAAAATTTATTTAATATGTTGCTTTACCTGAAGGTAATAGTATTGCAAAAGTAAGTAGTGTTTATTATATTTATTTGATGTATAAGTATATTTAGAATGGTATTCATATTTGGTTTGAAGGCATATTTAAAAATGATATTCACATTTGATTCGTGTTGCTATGCTCTTAGTTATGAGCGAATGCTACCTAAAACGCGAAATGTAGCTTACCTCTGCTGGGGGAAAGAAAATACCGAGGCGCCATTGAGAACTGCTAGCCCTTTTGGAATTGCAGATGATCTTATAAGCCATTTTGAAATTAAAGCATTTGATGCATGCGCAAACCCGTGCGTCTTGCTTCTTTAACTATGGCTGGGATTTTGTGGAGTTCCAAGAGTTTTTGACAGGATATACACAGGTCTCTAATCTACTGTTCAGTGAACAAAGTTCAGGCTTAATTTTTGGCATCAATTAGTTTTTGCTAGTATCAAATTTTTTCCTAATTCTTATCTATAATTTTTGTTTTCGAGCGTGGGAAATTCAGGTGTGATGGATAAAATTGAAGCTGGAGTTTTTGTTAAAGAAGCTGCTTTTCCAATATGCATTTAACTAGTACGTCCTTTTATAAAGTTTCTGGGCTTAGATCAACATTATTTGCATTTGTTTCCCTTCATTTCTATTATATATTAAGCATTACATATATTTTTTTCTAGCAAGTTAAGGAATATGGAGAAAGGACTAAGACAAGATGAAGCAGCTCCTCGCTTTGACAGGCTGATTTTTGAAAAGGTTTGCTAGCCGATCCCTAACATTTACTTGGTCCTTAATCTGATTGACTTATTTGCATATACTTTTCATTCCAGATCAAACTAGCATTTAGTGGACGAGTTCGTCTCATGCTTTCTGGAGCTGCTCCTTTGCCCAAGCATGTCGAAGAATTTCTAAGGGTGACATGCTGCTATTCTTTAGCACAAGGATATGGTATTGAATACTACTAGTAAACTTATTACTCCTATCTTTTCATAATTTGGTGAAGTTGCAGTAGCATGTGGTGTTTGTACAAGTTACTTTCAAAGTATTGGAGTATTCACTTACTTACATGCAACAAAAGTAAAAAGGAAATAGAAGAAGAAACTAACAAGGAGTCTTAATTTGGAGTGTTTCGTTGAGAACTTTTAATGTAGGAAAGTGGCCACAAACTTTTGATCCATATGGAGTCTCAATTTGATGGTCTTACTCATTTTAGGATTAGATATTAATAATTGGATTACATGTTAAGGGCTCATATGAAGACACGATTACCGATATGAATAAGAACATAGAAACAGTTCAGGGCTTAGATGTTTATTCTGCTGGCCAACAAATGCTTATCCACCAGGGAAAGGTCCTTAAAGATGGGGCTGTTTCAACAAAGTAGTCTAGTTGTTGCTCTAATGTGAAAGTTCCTCTGATTTTGTTATCTCTAGATCCTCTGTTTTGCAGTTTTTGAATATTGCCCTGAAGTTAAGGCAATAAGTTATCAGTATTTTCTTTCAGTTCGTAGGATATACTCTATTGGTGTTTGGAGCATGCATATTTATGTAGTCAAACACACTTTGAACCTTATACTGCTGTACGA
>ML251632.1:0-18393 GCA_005239495.1 Nicotiana undulata | reverse complement strand
ATGTTGTCTTTGATGAAACTAACACTCTTTCTGAGAGACAGGAACCAGAAGATGAGGAGCTTGGACTGGTGAGAAGCAGTGAACACATTGAAGCAGCCATGGAAGATGGAACAGGTGATGGACCGGGTCCAACTACCCCAAGCAACATGATAGGGGGAACTCAACTTGTGAACCCTGGCCCTGATCCTGTTCCACAACAACAAAACAACATGGAACTATCCAGAAGTGAACTACTAGTACTCAAACCACACAGATATCAGAGTTCTCACCCTCTTGAGAACATCATAACAGATTTGTCATCCGGAATCAAAACAAGAGCTTCCTTGAAAAATCTGTGTGCGTTTGATGCCTTCCTATCCTTAATCGAACCAAAGAACATTGGTGAAGCCCTACAAGATGCTGATTGGGTAAATGCCATGCAAGAGGAGCTGAATCAATTTGAAAGAAGTCAAGTATGGCACTTGGTACCCAGGCCACTAGACAGATCAGTGATTGGCACGAAGTGGGTCTTCAGGAACAAGCTCGATGAGGATGGAACTGTTACAAGAAATAAGGCAAGACTAGTTGTTCAAGGGTATAGTCAAGAAGAAGGAATTGACTATTATGAGACCTTTGCTCATGTGGCAAGATTGTAGGCAATCAGACTTCTTATAGAATTTGCTGTACATATGGAATTCACTCTCCATCAGATGGATGTTAAGAGTGCCTTTCTCAATGGATATTTGAAGGAAGATGTATTTGTCAAACAACCTCCAGGTTTTGAAGGAAAAGAGTCACCTGATCATGTATATAAACTTGACAAGGCTCTTTATGGTCTCAAAAGAAGCACCTAGAGCATGGTATGAGCGATTGTCAAAATTCATGCTAGAACATGGGTACAAACGAGGCAAAATTGACAGTACTTTGTTCCTAAAGGAAAAAGGGAAAGATCTTCTGATTGTGCAAATATATGTTGATGATATCATATTCGGGGCAACTACTGAAAAGCTTAGCAAGGAATTTGCTACACTAATGGGGAGTGAATTTGAAATGAGTATGATGGGTGAGCTAAACTTCTTCTTAGGCTTACAAATCAAGCAAAACCCACATGGAACAATGATTCATCAACAAAAGTATGTGAAAGAACTCCTCAAGAAGTTCAAGATGGAGGATTCAAAGGAAATAGACACCCCCATAGCCACAACTACTAAATTGGATGTGGATGAACCTGGTTCATCCGTTGATCAGAAGGTATACAGAGGAATGATTGGGTCTCTACTATATCTCACTGCCAGTAGACCTGATATTGTTTTCAGCGTGGGACTATGTGCTAGGTTTCAGGCAAATCCAAAGGAGTCCCACCTCACTGCAGTGAAGAGAATTTTGAGATATTTGAAAGGCACCACTGATTTGTGCCTTTGGTATCCTAAAGGTAGTAATTTTGACCTTGTAGGATATGCTGATGCTGATTATGCAGGTTTCCTGGTTGACAGGAAAAGTACTTCAGGCATGGCTCACTTCTTGGGCTCCTTCCTTGTGTCTTAGGCCACCAAGAAAAAAAATTCAGTAGCTCTATCTACTGCTGAGGCTGAATATGTGGATGCAGCCTCTTGCTGTGCCCAGTTGCTATGGATCAAGAAACAACTCATGGACTTTAGAATAGATGTGGGATGCATTCCTATTTTCTGTGATAACACTAGTGCCATTATAATGACAAAGAACCCGGTTCATCATAAGAGAACTAAGCACATATATGTTAGACACCACTTACTTAGGGACAACTATGAAAAGGGAATGATCTCAATTGAATTTTGTGCTACTGAAAAATAAATTGCAGATATCTTCACCAAATCACTGAGTAGGGAGCATTTTGAGAGAAACACGCTTGAATTAGGGATGATTAAGATCACCTAATTGGAAAAAAATGAAAAATAAATATATTCTTATTGGCTAGACAATTCTAATTAGGTACTTAATCAGATTAATCACTGCTCATTATCATGTCTTTATTTCCATACTCTTTTTCCATGTATTAATATGATTCCCTAGTTGCTAATGATGTTTCTCTATCTTTGTAAATTGAGGCAAATTAAAGATTTTAACTGGATGAACCTGGTTCATCCATGCTGATTCATCTAACTGACGAGGTACGTACTCTTCTCCATATATTAATTCAATTACAGCCATACATGAGCAGGATTCTTTCCATAATTGGTTCAAATTCAAATACTTTGTACTTACCCAATTTGAACCTGTTTCAATAAGTCCCTTCTTCACTTAATTAACCTAGTTTTAGGGGGAAGTTAAATGTCTAATCAATGTCAGTCCTTCGCCGATTAGACTCTTACTTGAGTAAATACTCTGCCGTTGTAATCTCCCTAGCCACATCTTATATAAAGGTCATCATTACTCTTTTCTTCATAAAGCAACCGTCGAACCAAGTTCAACTCATTCTACAAACCAAAACTGCTTACTTGCCTTTTCTTCCTAACAACACATAATCGTGTCTTCACCACCACCTGCTTCTTCTTCTTCTAATTCATCACCTAATCGTGATTACGATGGAGGAAATTCTGAATCTTTATCTAATTCTCCATCTGTATACAATTATCAATCACCAGAAATTTCATCAACCCCTGAAAATACACCCATTCCTGAACCTACTCCAAACCCTACTCCTGCCCCCAAGAATCGTCGTGTCAAAGTTCTTGCCCGGAAATCTGTTGCTTTTGGGACTAGGGTAAAATTCTTGGAGGATCTTATTGAAGCGGACAAAGGCTCTAAGACAGATTCGTCTAGTAAATCTTTTAAATCAGCCAACGAAGAAGACGCACCTAGTTCAACCAGTTCTGAGAAAGGTGATCCTGAAATTAATTCTGAAGCTGCTTCTGCTGATAAAAAGTTCGTGTTGGTTGGGTCTGTTATTGATGTTGAAGTGTCAAGTAGGCAGAGGGGTGGTAGAAAATAAAGAATTCTTGAGAGAGAGGGAAAAGAAGTTGAGAGGGGATCTGGGAAGGATGGTACCACGCTGGTTATCTATTGTCCCATTCCTGAAACTGTTGGAGAAAACGTCATAGAGTTAGGGGGAAGTATAGTTGAGGAGGCTGCAGCAGGTCTTGCAAGCTTGAAGAAAGGCACAGATGAACCTGTTTCATCTGGGGAGGAAACATTGGCTGAAAGGCTGAAGAAACTGGGGGAGTCCTATAACCCCAAGAAAAGGAGGACTCAGAAGTCCAAGAAGGCAACTCACCCAGTTCCTTCAAAGAAAAGGAAAGTTTCTGAACCTGTTGTTGTTTCTGCTCCAAAAGTACGAGCTACTCGTAGCACAGTGAGAGATGAAGAAGATAAATTGGAAAAAGCTCTGCAAGAGAGCAAGAAGAAGAGGGCAGCAAAGGGAAAAGCGAAAGTTGGAGAGCCTGTTGAGGCCATTGAGATTGATGAGGAGACGTTGGACCTGGTCCAGCAGGAGGAGCAGCCTGCTTCAGTTGTGGCTGAGACACCAAAACCCACAAAGGCTAAGACTTCTTCAAAGAAGTCAGCTAGAATGTCTGTCACACCCACAAGATCTGTTAAGAGGACCAGGGCCAAGCCAAAGAAAGTGAAAATTGTTGAGAAAGAGGATGATGATGCAGACTGGAGTGGAGAGGAGGAGAAGGAAATAGGAGAGGTGACTGACAGAGTTACCATGTTTGGAAAAAGAACAATTCTGAAGGGTAAGCTGATGAAGGATCTAGATGAGCTTGGAATGCAATATCTGCTGGAAACTCTAGAGGTGCAGGGATGGAAGGACATGGTCCTTCGCATGGAAGGTAGGCTGGTGAGGCTGAGTTGGTAGAATTCATAGGAAATGCCATTATCAAGGACGGCAGGGTCACATCAATGGTCAAAGGAATTGAAGTTTCCTTTGATGCTAAAGAACTGGGTGTTATTCTAAACATACCAGCTGAGGATATGAGGACTACACAAGGAAAATATGGCATTGTCTAGATGGGATGGTCTCAGCAATTAACATCACCAGATTCTTCAGTGATAATGAAAAGGAGATTGAACCCTGGCTGGTCTACAAGAGCGAAATGAAGCCAGAACACAAGTTATTCTTCGAGTTCGTCATCAAGTTCCTACTGCCCAGAAAAGAAAGAAGGCACATTGCCAATTATATGGATCTGACCTTGATGGAATTCTTGTACAGGGAAAATCAAATCAATTGACCAACCTTCATTATCCAACTCTTGGACAGAGTTGTGAATGGAACCAAAGCACATGCAATCCCATATGGATTTATTCTGACAGCTGTGCTTGCGCATTTTGGGGTTCCAGTGAAGAAGGCTGAGATGGCTACTGCCAAAGACTATTTTGGGAAGGAAACTTTGCTAACATGTGGCTACAATGTCAATGTTCCTGTGGATAAACCTGGTTCATCTAAGAAGCAACCAGTCAACAACAAAGTTAGAACTCTGGTGCAGGAAAGCGAGATCAAGGATATGGATATCCTTCGTTTGAAGTCTCGTGTGATTGAGGTTGAAGCTGAGCGGGATGCTCTCAGGGCTGAATTAGCAAAGGAGAAAGAAAAGAACGAGGGTGTTATTAAGCATATGCTTTCTCTCCTACAATCCAAGACCACAACCTCCTCTGCACCTTCCTATCCTTAGGATATCCAGAGCTTCCCCATAACCATTCAAGTGCCCAGTTCGGGACGTGTTTCTGTCTTTTTAGACATGTTTATATTTTTTCTCTATTTTTTGCTCATGGTTGGTTTGTTTTTGTTTTGTTGTATGGTAATTGATAATTGTTACTAATCAATGAATTTTTCTTCTAGTTATTGACTTGTCTCAATTTCTTATTTAGCTTACATTTATTGGCTTCTTGTGTTGATTAATCATGCTTTGCACCTGCAGTTTCCTCAATGGCCTTGAGTAATAATTAATAAATATGGTAAGTGTATCATTTTGCTAACTTTTCGATGATTCCAAATGGGGGAAGATATGTGCTGAACTTTTTCAAAGTGATATTTATAACCTAATGAACCTTGTTTCTCTATGATTAATGCTTAAAATTGTACAAAGTGTTTTAAGTGTATACAAGATTAAGAACAGAGTTTGTCATCATCAAAAAGGGGGAATTCTTTGACCCATGTCACTGCATAGTTTTGAAGATTGACAAAGGCTGACCAATTGAACCAGGTCCATTAGAGCACACATCTTGGAACTGAATAGCTGGCACATGAACCGTATATGCATAGGAGATATTTGTGATTGTAACTTATCAATGAACCAAGAGATTGTCTCCTAATGCGAAAAGGTTGCAAACTGATGAGAGAATAGAAGTTGAATTCAACAAGAAAAGTAACAAAGGAAGGAAGTTGAGTTTAATTCGAATTCTTTCTCCCAAGAAGAGTTGAACTAGAATTGATCGACAAACTCAACTACTGACTCTATAAATACTCGAAGTATTTCTGCTGGAATTCTTGACGCACAAGTACTGAAGTGAATCAAGATCTGAAAGAAAAATTCCCAGAGTTATTTTGCAGCAGATTTATTGTGCGATACAAAGGCTACCGATCAGCTAGAAGAACCAGTTTCATCGTTGATGTATTGAGTCTAGTTGATTGTAGTAGGTGTTTCAATATTGTATCTTATCAGCTTTCTTAGAAGAAAATTGTAATAGTTACACATTGTTAAAGTTAGAGTTAACTTGAAGCTTGTAGAAATTAGCTAGAGGCTAGTTGATACAAAGGGATTAGAGTTAGTCCTAGGATTACAAAACAGTTTATTTTGTAAGTCCGTTTGGCTCAGAGTTTTTAGTGAAGAGTTTGAGCAAATACTACTGAGGAGTAGGTCGTGGTTTTTCGCCTTTTGAGCCAGGTGTTTTCCACGTAAATATCTGTGTGTTTTTACTTTACTGCTTTTATTATTCTGCACCAATAGAAGTTGGAACACAAAGAAGAACCAGGTTCTTCTTGTGAGACAGCACTCGAAAAATTGGGTACCACACATTTAACATATATTATTGTGTGGTATTGACGTCTAAAATGACAGTGGTACTGAGGGAGAGGATGCCCAGGACTTCTTAGACAAGTGTTAGAGGATTCTTCGCACAACAGGAATATTGGAGGCCAGTGGGGTCCCATTTACTACCTTCCAGTTCTCAGGAGTTACACTCGCTTGGTGGGAGGTCTATGAGAGACGTAGACTTGTTGATGCAGCGCCCCTTAACTGGCATCAATTCTCCATTCTTTTCCTGGAGAAGTATGTACCGTAGTCCCGCAGGGAGGAGCTGCGCAGGGAGTTCGAGCAGTTGCGTTAAGGGGACATGACTGTGACGCAGTATGAGATGAGGTTATCTGAGTTAGCCTGTTATGCTATTTGGCTAGTTCCCACAGATAGGGAGAGGATCACAAGGTTCATTAATGGCCTCACTTATCAGCTTCAGATTTTTCTGACCAGGGGGAGGGTATCTGGCGCTTCTTTTGAGGAGGTAGTTGACATAGCCAGAGAGATTGAGTCAGTTCGCCGCCAAGAGAGAGTCGAGAGGGAGGTCAAGAGGCCTCGAGGATCTGGTAGTTTTGGTGGTGTTCATTCAGGAGGTTAGTCTCAGCATAGCAGAGGCCGTTTATTTAGGGCTCCTCAGCCAGTCCATCCAGCCTACAGTGGTGCATCATCGGGGCATGGTCCCTGCAGCTCTTATCCGAGCCGTTCCTTATTCAGTGCTCTTCCAACTCAGAGTTCATCTCGGCCACCATCAGTTCAGGGTTCCTCGGCGCATGATTCTTCTAGTGGTTATTCTGGTTCTAGGGGTTCCCTTCAGTCCCCACCGCCATTTGCTGAGAGGGGTTTCTTTGAGTGTGGTGATCCGGGTCATATCAAAAGGTATTGTCCCCGTCTTTTGGGTGGTTCATTCCAGCAGAGGAGCCAGCCTTCAGCTTCAGCACCAGTTACTACACCACCCGCCCAGGCAGCTAGGGGTGGTGGTTAGTTAGATAGAGGCCGCCTTAGAGGGGGAGGTCGATCAGGTGGAGGTCATGCTCGTTTTTATGCACTTCTAGCCAGACCATATGTTATGGCCTCGGATGCAGTGATTACATGTATTGTCTCAGTCTGTCACCAAGATGCTTCGGTCTTATTTGATCTTGGTTCCACGTATTCTTATGTTTTATCATACTTTGCCCATTTTCTGGATATGCCCCGTGAGTCCTTAGTTGCATCCGTTCATATGTCGACTCCGATGGGCGATACTATTATTGTGGACCGGGTGTACCAGTCTTGTGTGATATCTATTGGAGTTTTGGAGACCCGAGTGGATCTGTTATTAATTATCATGGTTGACTTTGATGTGATATTTGGCATGGACTGGTTATCTTCGTGTCATGATGTTCTTGATTGTCATGCTAAGACTGTGACCCTAGCGATGCCAGGATTTTCGAGGATTGAGTGGAGAGGTGAGTATGTGCCTAGTAGGGTGATTTCTTACCCGAAGGCCCAGCGTATGGTAGAAAAGGAGTGTTTATCGTATTTGGCTTTTGTGAGGGATGTCAGTATTGAGACTCCCACCATTGATTCTGTTCCTGTGGTCCGTGATTTTCCGGACGTGTTTCCTGCTGACCTGCCAAGCATGCCACCTGACAGGGATATTGATTTTGGTATTGATTTGGTGCCGGGCACTCAACCTATCTCTATTCCACCGTATCGTATGGAACCGGCAGAGTTAAAGGAATTAAATGAGAAGCTTCAGGAACTCCTAGATAAGGGGTTAATTCATCCTAGTGTGTCACCTTGGGGTGCACCGGTGTTGTTTGTAAAGAAGAAGGATGGTTCCATGAGAATGTGCATTGACTACAGGCAGTTGAACAAGGTTACAATCATGAATAAGTATCCTTTTCCTCGTATTGATGATTTGTTTAACCAGCTTCAAGGAGCTAGGGTGTTCTCTAAGATTGATTTTAGATCCGGGTATCATCAGCTGAAGATTCGGGATTCTGACATTCCCAAGACAGCTTCCAGGACTCGTTATGGACATTATGAGTTTATAGTGATGTCTTTTGGGCTGACCAATGCCCCAGCAGTGTTCATGCATTTGATGAACAACGTGTTTCAGCCGTACTTGGATTCCTTTGTTATTGTGTTCATTGATGACATCCTGGTATATTCTCGTAGTCAAGAGGAGCACACTCAGCATTTGAGGGTTGTATTGCAGAGATTGAGGGAGGAGAAACTTTATGCGAAGTTCTCCAAGTGTGAGTTTTGGCTTGGCTCAGTAGCTTTCTTGGGGCACGTGGTGTCTAGTGAGGGTATTCAGATTGATCCGAAGAAGATAGAAGCGGTGCAGAGTTGGCCCAAACCGTCCTCAGCTACAGAGATTAGGAGCTTCCTTGGTTTGGCGGGATATTACCATCGCTTTGTGGAGGGGTTTTCTTCTATTGCTTTTCCCTTGACCAAATTAACCCTGAAGGGTGCTCCATTCAGGTGGTCGGACGAGTGCGAGGAGAGCTTTCAGAAGCTCAATACGGCACTGACCTCAACTCCAGTATTAATATTGCCATTAGCTTCAGGTTCTTATACCATATATTGTGATGCCTCGAGGATAGGCATTGGTTGTGTTTTTATGTAGGAGGGTAGTGTGATTTCCTACACCTCGCGCCAGTTGAAGACTCATGAGAAGAATTATCTTGTTCATGATCTCGATCTAGCAGCCATTGTTTACGCCTTAAAGATCTGGTGGCATTACTTGTACGGTGTGCATTGTGAGGTTTTTACTGATCACCGTAGTCTGCAACATCTTTTTAAGAAGAAGGATTTGAATTTGCGTCAGAGGAGATGGTTGGAGCTTCTCAAGGACTATGACATCACTATTCTATACCATTCGGGGAAGGCCAATGTGGTGGCCGATGCCTTGAGTCGCAGAGTAGAGAGTTTGGGGAGTCTAGCATATCTCCCAACAATAGAGAGACCATTAGCACGTGATGTTCAGGCCTTAGCGGGCTAGTTGATAAGATTGGACCTATCAGAGCCTCGCCGGGTATTGGCTCGTGTAGCCTCCAGGTCTTCTCTTTATGACCGGATCGGAGAGCGCCAGTATGATGACCCACACTTGCTCGTCCTTCAGAACAGGGTTCGATGAGGTGATGCCAGGGATGTAGTGATTGGTGATGATGGGGTTATGAGGATGCATGGTCGGATTTGTGTGCCCAATGTGGATGGGCTTCGAGAGTTGATTTTAGTAGAGGCCCATAGCTCGCGGTATTCCATCCATTCGGGTTCCGTGAAGATGTATCAGGATATGAGATTATTGGTGGAGGCGGATGAAGAAGGATTTTGTTGAGTTTGTAGCTCGGTGTCTCAACTGTCAGCAGGTCAAGTATGAGCACCAGAGACCAGATGGGTTGCATCAGAGGTCGGATATTCCAGAGTGGAAGTGGGAGAGGATCACCATGGACTTTCTAGTTGGGATCCCACGGACTTCTAGGAGGTTCGATTCTATATGGGTTATTGTGGATCGATTGACCAAGTCCGATGTTACGACCCCAAATCCTAACAGGCCGTGATGGCGCCTATCGTTGAACTAGGCTAGACAACACTCATAATTTTCACATAACTACCCATTCGTTCGATTATAATAATTCACAATTCAAAAATAACCAACAACATATCATAAAATAAATTATTTAAGTCTTAGCGCCCCAATAATAGTCTAAACAACTCTAAACAAAACCTCCCAAGATTGGAGTCAACATGATCACGAGCATCTACGAAATAAAACTAACTCTACTAATGTCTTAATCAATGTATATGAAATAAATACTAATACTAATAAAGGAAGGTAAATGGAGAAGCTGTGGACGCTGGACATCTACCTCGAAATCCCGTAAGCTGCTGATAACGAACTCGGACGACTACTGCTCCGAATCAATACCTGGATCTGCACACAGAGGTGCAGGGAGTAATGATGAGTACGCCAACTCAGTAGTAATGAAAATAAATCACAGTCTGAGAAATACGAAACACACAGCACAGATACACCAATTCACAAAAACAGTAAATCACCAAGTTACCGTAAGGTATTCATCAAATACATAAGTTCGAAAACCAATTTCTAGAAATCCTTTGAAACAAGTATAATTTCAATATATCTCAGTAAAACTCTCAGTAGAAATCAGTTTGAAAAACGAAGTGAATCGTAGTAAAAAAAACTCAGTAAAATTTTCATAAATCTGCCCCTCGGGCCATAATCATTTCTCATAACAATCTTAGTAGCATCCCATCAGGCCACCTCACAGTCACTCAATATCAGCCCATCAGGCAACCTCACAATCACTCAGTATCATCCCATCAGGCAACCTCACAATCACTCAGTATCAGCCCCACGGGCAACATCACTCATTAGCTACCTGCGCTCACTAGGGGTGTGTACAGACTCCGGAGGGGCTCCTACAGCCCAAGCGCTATAGCAAGCCACATCATGGCATAAATCACTCACAATATAGTCCCGCATCCTCACTCATATCATAACATCCTCACAATACAAGCCCGCAGCCTCACTCAGTCAGACACTCTCAACTTGCCTTTCAGGCCATAAATATACCGGGTTCTCGACCCAAAAAAACAGTGTTTCATTTTCAATAAATAGTATCAAAATACTCTGAGTGTCAAAACAATTATCAAGAAAAGACTGAGTGAAAATCATAACATATCAGTGAGAAAAATAGTAAAAGCATCTTCTAAGGGGTAAACAGATCGGCACTAGGCCCCAAATATGGCTTACAACCCAGATTATATCAAATCATAATAGTACTATTGGAAATAAGCTTTAAAAAGCCATTTCACAACTCAATAGTTGCCTAAAAAGGGAATATATTTCCAAAGTTCCAACCTTTGCATTCCAACACCCGTGAAAGGGTGCAGAGTCCGGGGTTTCATACCCTCGGGACAGGATTTAAAAACATTACTTACCTCAAACTAGCCCGAAAACTATTCCGCAGTACACTTGCCTCTCGAATAAACTCCCCAGCACTCCAAATCTATAAAGATCAGACCTTTATCATCAAATTATGCTTAAGGAATGAATTCCAATTGAAAAATATTGATTTTAAGCACAAAACCCAAAATCGGTAAAAACCCGACCCCCAGGCCCTCGTCCCGAAACTTAGAAATTTTTATACCAAAATGTTGTTCGTCATCTCAAGAGTCAGTACATATAAATAACGCTAAAATCGGAGTCCGTTTGACCCCTCAAATCGACCCCTAAAGGTCTCAAAATCTTAAGCTCTAGCCCCACCTTTTTCTACTGATTTTCATGAATTAAACACTGAGATTATGTTCCTTAATCACCTATAATCAAGTTTTAAGGTCCAAAATACTTACCTCTATGATGAACACTGATTTTCCCTCTTCAAAATCGCCTCAAAAGCTTCTTCCCGTTCAAAAATGGTGTTAAAATAAGTTAAGGTCGCGGAAGGGTTTAATTATATTCTGTCCAGGGATTTCCGCACCTGCGACCCATTACTCGCACCTGCGGGACCGCACCTGCGGTCCCCTAACCGCACCTACGACCTTCCCGCACTTGCAGATTCTTGTTCACTCTTGCGGGCCCGCACCTGCGGTCAAACTTCCGCAGGTGCGGTTACACCAGCACCAGCAGTTAAAGCTTCAACTTTCCAACTTCAAAACTTCCGTTAATCACCCGAAATCAATGCTGAGCCCCTCGGGACCTCAACAAAATATACCAACACATCACATATGATCATCAAAACTTAGTTGCACCCTCGGAACACCAAAACTAACATCAAAACACCAAAATCACGTCGGATTCAAGCCTAAGAACTTTGAAATTTCTAAAATCCACCAACGATGCCGAAACTATCCAAAACAACTCCGATTGACCTGAAATTTTGCAGACATATCCAAAATGACATTACAAACCTGTTCCAACTATCAGAATTCCATTTCGCGCCTATTTTCCACTGCCGACCGGAAATCACCAAAAACTAACTTTCGCCAATTCAAGCCTAATTCTACACCGGACATCCCAAAAATTTTCCAAACACACTCCTAAGTCCCAAATAACCTAACGAAGCTATCCGAGCCATAAAATATGCATTCCGAGGTCGTTTACCAATAAGTCAACTCTCAGTTGACTTTTCCAACTTTAAGGCTATTTTTAAAGACTAAGTGACTAAACTCTCACTACAACCATTCCGATTCCAAGCCTACCAACTCTAACACATCAATAACAATATAACCAACCTATAACAAGTCAATCATAGTAATTATAATGCAGGTTCTATGTAACGACAGACCGGGTCGTTACATCCGCGCACTTCATTCCTGTTAGTACTACTTAATCTTTGGAGCGGTTAGCTGAGCTCTATATCAGAGAAATTGTCCGGTTGCATGGTGTTCCAGTTTCTATCATTTCTGACAGAGGTACTCAGTTCACATCTCAGTTTTGGAGGGCCGTGCAGAGAGAGTTGGGTACTCAGGTCGAGTTGAGCACTGCATTTCATCCTCAGACTGACGGGCGGTGAGAGCGCACTATTCAGATTCTGGAGGACATGTTGTGTGACTGTGTCATCTATTTTGGGGGTTCATGGGACCAGTTTCTGCCACTCACAGAGTTTGCTTATAATATTTATTACCAGTCAAGTATCCATATGGCTCTGCATAAGGCTTTATATGGTAGGAGGTGTAGATCTCCAGTTAGTTGGTTTAAGTCGGGTAAGGCTAGGCTTTTGGGAACATACTTGGTATAGGATGCATTGGATAAGGTGAAGTTGATTCAGGAGCGGCTTCGCACGGTGCAGTCAAGGTAGAAGAGCTATGCGGACCGGAAGGTCCGGGATGTGTCTTTCATGGTTGGGGAGAAGGTATTGCTGAAGGTGTCACCCATGAAGGGTGTTACGCGGTTCGGGAAGAGGGGAAAGTTGAGTCCCCGGTGCATTGGGCCTTTTGAGGTGCTTCAGAGGGTTGGAGAGGTGGCTTATAGACTTGCTTTTCCACCCAGCTTATCGAATGTTCATCCGGTGTTCCATGTTTCTATGCTCCGGAAGTATGTTGGTGACCCGTCTCATGTATTGGACTTCAGCTCAGTTCAGCTAGAGGGTTATATGTCTTAATAGGTAGAGCTAGTGGCTATTTTGGGTCAACGAGTCAGAAGGTTGAGGTCTAAAGATATAGCTTCAGTAAAGGTGAAATGGAGAGGATAGCCGGTGGAGGAGGACAGCCGGTGGAGCAGGCCACCTGGGAGACCGAGCGAGAGATGTGGAGTAGATATCCTTACTTATTTGAGACTCCAGGTATGTTTCTAGACCCGTTCGAGGATGAACGTCTGTTTAAGAGGGGGAGAATGTAACGACCCGGCCGGTCGTTCCGTGAACTTAGCCTCGTTTCCCGTGTTTCAACTTTGTCATATGTTATTTAAACTATCTATGTTTTATTGGGTTGGTTGGTTTGTTCGGGTTCGGAGTGGTCGTGGTGATAATTGAGACACTTAGTCTCTTAAATGAGCTTAATAGTTGGAAAAGCCAACCGGGAGTTGACTTATAGGTAAACGACCTTAGAATGTGGATTTTATGGCTCGGATAGCTTCGTTAGGTGATTTAGGACTTAGGAGTGTGTTCGAAATGTAATTTTGAATTCCAGAGTAGAAATAGGCTTGAATTGGCGAAATTGAGTTTTTGGCTATTTTTGGTCGGCAGTGAAAAATTAGCTATCAAGGTCGGAAAGGATTTCCGGAAGTTGGAATGTGTTCATAGCGTCATTTTGGACGTGTGTGCAAAGTTTTAGGTCAATCGGACGTGTTTTGGATGGTTTCGGCATCTTTGGCGAAATTTGGAAGTTTCTAAGTTCATAGGCTTGAATCAGAGGTGAATTTGGTGTTTTGGCGTTGTTTTGGGTGTTTCAAAGGCTTGACTAAGTTTGAATAAGGTTATGGGATGTGTTGGCATGTTTTGTTGAGGTCCCGAGGGCCTTGGGTGACTTTCGGGTGGTTAACGGATCGATTTTCAGATTTTGGAGATAACTGTTTTCTGGTGTTTTTGTTGCAGAGAAATACTCTACGTGTTCGTGGAGGGAGTCTCGCATTCGCATATAGTTATTTGGGTGTTGGGGAACTTTGTTCTATGCGTTCGCAGGGTGAAGGCATGAGAACGCAAAGTTTAGAGCAGCGCGTGCATCACGGATGCGGGTGAGGGGACGCGTTGGCGAAGTATTGAGAGGCAGCTGAGGGCCCAGGTGGTAGGCCTATGCGTTCGCGTAGCTTGAGCCCGTTTAGTCATCGCTTTCGCGTGAAGGGCAGACCCGTTCGCGTAGCTTTAGGGGAAGGGGGTCAACTGGATGTTCTATGCGAACGCGCGCATAGGGCCGCGTTCGCGAAGGGTTAATAACTGGACAGATAGACTTAAGTTAAAAAATGAGGGTTTAGTCCATATTTTCAAAAACCCATTAGAGAGCTCGGGAGAAGGTGGAATTTGAGGAGATTTTTAGTGGATTAATTGGGGAAAGTATTCTTCACTCAGATTTGGGTTAATTCCATGATTTAGTCTTGATTTTCATCGTTTTATTTGAGAAATTAGAGTGGAAATTGGGGAAAAGGGGAGGAAAGTTTGAGAATTTCTTTTGGTGATTTGAATGGGAAATTGAGGCCGGATTTTGATGAATTTGATATGGGTATACTCGTGAGGGAATAAGGATTCTAGTTTTGTGATTTTTATCGAATTTCGAGACATGGGCCCAGGGATCAGGTTTGGCTAATTTCGGGATTTTTGGCTAATTTTGATAATTTTCGAATGGGATTCGTTCCTTAGCATATAATAATGATATAAATATGATTTTTGGTAGATTTGGAGCAATCGGAGGCCGAGTCTAGAGTCAAAGGCACTGTGGGCTAGGATTTTAGCCGGTTTTGAGGTAAGTAACGTTTCCAAACTTGGTTCTGATGGTTCGAAACCCCGAACTATATGATATATGACTATAATTGAGGTGACGCACATGCCAAGTGACGGGCGTGCGAGCGTGCACCGAGTGATTTGTGGCCTGGCTCATCCCCTGGCACCGTCTGGTGGCTATTACGGATTGATATCCGCACTTCTATTAATGTGGTAAATGTGAATATGTTAGATATCATGTTAAGTACAAATGCTAAGGCTTCACGCCGAAAATGCTGAGACTTGAGTGGTCGTGTATTATTGTCTCATTATGTTATTATTTGATTTCATGTACTCAGTCCTGTCATAGAATATCATTTCATGCCTCAGTTTCTCGGTAATTGTTAATTTTATATGTTTATCATTGTTTCAGGCCGATTCATGCATTTGCGAGCCATGTGAGCGATACTGGAGAGTAATGACTGAGTGAGGTCGAGAGCCTGTTATTGAGACAGTTATGAGATTGGACTGCACACCGCAACGATACTCCGATCATGCCTTCGTTGTCTTGATATAGCGCTCGGGCTTATAGGATCCTCTTCGGAGTCTTTACACCCCTAGTGAGCTCATTGATATTGAGGGATTGATCTTCCCTGTACATGGACCTTGTCCGAAGTTGATGATATGGGAGGGATGGACCGTCCCTGGACATGGATCTTGTCCGAGTGTTGTATTCCGGAGATGGACCTTCTCAGTGGGGCTGGATTGGCCTTTTCCTCAGTACTGAGTGACTATGGTCAGTTCATGTACATTCCGAGATGGATCTTCCCTGGGCCTGAGAGCCTTATACGGTACTGAGTGGACTTCTGTGTGAGGGTTGTGAGCACTGTGTGCATCTCCACACTGTTTTCATATATACATTGGCATGTAGAGTATACTGGTCACACCTGGCATATTTTGTTCATTTTCTGATAAATTGTGAACATGTCTAATTTCTGTACGCTGTTTATTGTAATTTCTGAAGTTTAGCCTGTAACTACCTCTCAGCCCATAGTTTGGATTCGTTACTTCTGAGTTGGTGTACTCACGTTACCCCCTGCACCTTGTGTGCAGATCCAGGTTCATCGAGGCCCGGTAGCAGTGGTTGATTGGCTGTCAGAGTTCCCCGGAGTCTTCGAGGTAGCAGCTGGCAATCGCAACTTCGATTTCTCCTTCTTTATCTTCCTATTGTATTTCATTTTCTCCAGACATTACTATGTCAGCTTTTTATTTCGACATTGTATTTATAGTAGCTCGTGGCTTGGTGACACTAGATCTGGGATTAGGTTTTAAACTGTGTTTTAGTGATATTAGACTTTCAAATGGATTATTATCGTTATTCTTGCTTCTGAATTTATAATTTTTTCTGAAAAACAAACTTTGCTTCAATGAAATGCGTGGCTTGCCTGATTCCACGGCAGGCGCCATCACGACTAAGTGTTTGGGGTCGTGACAAAAGATTTAAGTTAATTTCTATTTTTAAATTATTTTGAATCTCCAAATTTATTGGTCCTAAGATATAACAATTGTTGAATTTTGGTTGTGCGCTTGGCATTCTAATATTGCTTTGCCTTTTCTATTATATATAGATAGATTATTAGTCTTAAAATTTAATATTTGTTGAATTTTTGTTGTGCCACTTGGTATTATAATATTGTTTTGCCTTTCCTATTATATATAGATAGATTTTAGATACATAGATATAAACTTTTTTCCTTTTTCTTCGTAAATAAATTGTAAAAATTGTTGATTCCAATAACGTGAGGAAGTTTTTATTTTTTCGTAATTGTCAAGTTTTATAAAAAAAATAAAGAAACTGAGCGAATAAATTTCTTTTGTTGCCAATTGTGAGGACCCAAAGAGTCATTTTATGAATTTAGACTCCGTTCTAGGTTTATTAGCCATAAAAAGATTAATTTTAACTATCTTGATTTACGTGCGCAGTCTAGGCATGAAACCAGAAAGCTTTTATGTAAAAATATAAGAAATAATAATTTTTAGAATTAAAAATTTGGTTTTAGTTGACTTGAGTCAACATTTTAAGTAAACGGATTCGGATCTGCGTTTCGACGATCCCTGAAGGTCCGCAGTAAAATATGGGACTTGGGCGTATGCCCGGAATTGAATTCCGAGGTCCCAAGCCTTAGAAATCAATTTTTGAAAGAAATTATTTTGCTGAATTATTAATGAAATTAAGAAATAAATTAACGTTTGAAACCGTTGGTATCAGACCCGTATTTTGGTTCCGGAGCTCGATACAGGTTTGTTATGATATTTAAGCCTTGCCTGCGAAATTTAGTGAGAATCAGAATTTATTTGACGTGATTCGGACGTCCGGTTGATAAATAGTGAACTTTAAGTGTTCTTGAGAAAAATAATGAGTTTTGAGGTTTAATTCATAGTTTTAAATGTTAATTTTCATGATATGATCGCACAAGCAAGTCCGTATGATATTTTTAGACTTGAATATATGTTTGTTTTAGAGCCCCAAGCGCTCGGGTGAGGTTCAAATAGGTTTGGGTTGTGTTGCGCTCGTTCTTTCTATGCTTCGACGTCGTTTTTTCAAGCATAAATGATATCATATTGAACAAATGAGCTCCGATTTCTGTTTTGAATGAAGTATTAGATCCGTATCGTAATTACGGAGTCGTAGCAAAAAGAATCATCGAATTTGGACATCGTATGAGGATTTTATGGTCATTTTACTAAGGTTGCCAGATTTTTCAAGTTAATTACGAAATTGTCACTGACGGCGTATTAAAATCTGCACTATTTGCAAATATTAAACCTACATATCTCCTTCATTATAAGGTCAAATTGAGTGATTCAAAAGCCTAACTTGACAAGAATTTCACAAGGAATCCATTGGAGACATAAAAATCGAGTTTTGGGATCGTTGGACACGAGAATCGAGGCAGAATATCTGATAGAAAAATATATATAAAACGGGCAGACTTCTTCTTCTCCAAATTTTCGAACCCCACAGCCCTAAGAACGAATTTCTTCACCAAATATCATCTTCAAGTCATATGTAATCAATTCTAAGCTTTACTCTTTCAGTTACTCATTGTTTTTCATCACTTTTAAATCAAAAATTAAGAATTTTCATGATAAAAATTGAGGGTTTGGGCAGAATTAAGAAATTTTGTAAAAATAGAATCTTTACCTAGAATTGAGGTCGGATTTGGAAACTGTCGCGACCCAAAACCGGTCCAGGTCGTGATGGCGCCTAACGGGGAGGTTAGGCAAGCCAACGAACAACAATAACAATAAAAATGCGGAATACAATAACAANTGTCACGACCCAAAACCGGTCCAGGTCGTGATGGCGCCTAACGGGGAGGTTAGGCAAGCCAACGAACAACAATAACAATAAAAATGCGGAATACAATAACAATATGGGGTAAGGCCGTAGAAACAAACTGAATCACAGCTAGGCCCAATATATATACAACCCTGATAACTACAACAAGTGTGTGCCAGAACTAGTGTCACAGTGTCAACGGGCAGCTACATAGATA
>ML251631.1:38510-59728 GCA_005239495.1 Nicotiana undulata | reverse complement strand
GAGAGATATTGTTGAGTATGTAGCACGGTGTCTCAACTGCCAGCAGGTCAAATATGAGCACCAGAGACCAGGTGGTTTGCTTCAGAGGTTAGATATTCCAGAATGGAAATGGGAGAGGACTACTATAGACTTTGTAGTTAGGCTTCCACAGACTTCGAAGGGTTTTGATGCTATTTGGGTGATTGTGGATAGATTGACCAAGTCCGCGCACTTCATTCCTGTCAGTACTACTTATACTTCAGAACGGTTAGCTGGTATTTACATTAAGGAGATTGTCCGATTGCATGGAGTTCCGGTTTCTATTATTTCTGACAGAGGTACTCAGTTCACATCTCAGTTTTGGAAGGCCGTACAAAAAGGTATGGGTACTGATGTAGAGTTGAGCACAGCATTTCACCCTCAGACCGACGGGCAGTCGGAATGGACTATTCAGATATTGGAGGATATGTTACGGGCTTGTGTGATTGATTTTGGTGGCTCATGGGATCAGTTTCTTCCATTAGTGGAGTTTGCATATAATAATAACTATCAGTCCAGTATTCGGATGGCCCCGTATGAGGCTTTATATGGTAGGAGGTGTAGATCTCCGGTTGGCTGGTTCGAGCCTGGTGAGGCTAAGTTATTGGGCACAGATTTGATTCAGGATGCGTTGGAGAAGGTGAAGTTGATTCAGGAGCCACTTAGCACGGCGCAGTCTAGACAGAAGAGCTATGTGGATCAGAAGGTTCGGGATGTATCATTTATGGAAGGTGAGAAGGTACTGCTAAAAGTATCACCCATGAAAGGTGTTATGAGGTTCGGAAAGAGAGGAAAGCTGAGTCCTGGGTTTATTGGTCCGTTTGAGGTGCTTGAGAAGGTTGGAGAGGTGGCTTATAGACTTGCTTTGCCACCCAACTTGTCGAGTGTTCATACGTTGTTTCATGTGTCGATGCTCAGAAAATATGTTGGTGATCCGTCTCATATGTTAGATTTCAACACATTTCAGTTCGAGAGTGATATGTCATACGAAGTTGAGCCAGTAGCAATTTTGGCTCGTGAGGTCAGAAAGCTGAGATCTAAGGAGATAGCATCAGTGAAGGTGCAGTGGAGAGGTCAGCCAGTGAAGGAGGCTACTTGGGAGACCGAGCGGGAGATGCAGAGCAAATATCCTCACTTGGTAGAGACTCCAGGTATGTTTCTAGACTCGTTCGAGGACGAGCATTTGTTTAAGAGGGGGAGAATGTAACGACACGGTCTGTCGTTACGTGAAAACTTCATTATAAATTGTTGTTATTGATTTATTATAGATTGGTTATTCTGTTATTAATGTGTTAGAGTTGATAGGCTTGGAATCGGAATGATTAAATGAGAATTCAGGCACTTAGTACTTAAGAATAACCTTAAAATGGGAAAAGTCAACTAAGAGTTGACTTATTGGTAAACGACCTCGGAATGCGGATTTTATGGCTCGGATAGCTTTGTTAGGTGATTTGGGACTTAGGAGTGTGTTCAGAATAATTTTGTGATGTCCAGTGTAGAATTAGGCGAATTGGCGGAAGTTAGTTTTTGGCGATTTCGGACGGCAGTGGAAAATAGGCTATCGGGGTCGGAATGGAATTCCGATAGTTGGAACAAGTTTGTAATGTCATTTTGGACTTGTCTGCAAAATTTCATGTCAATCGGAGTTGATTTGGATAGTTTCGGCATCATTGGTGAATTTTAGAAATATCAAAGTTCTTAGGCTTGAATCCGATGTAAATTTGGGGTTTTTATGTTAGTTTTGGTGTTTTGAGAGTAAAACTAAGTTTGAATGATGTTATGGGATGTGTTGGTAAGTTTGGTTGGGGTCCCGAGGGGCTCGGGATTGATTTCGGTTGGTTAACGGACTCGTTGGGAATTGAAAACACTGTTGGTTTTTTGGTGTTTCTGCACAGGGAATTAACCCTATGCGTTCGCGGAAGGGGGCCGCGTTCGCATAGGGGAATTGGGAGCTGGGGGATTTTGGTCAATGCGTTCGCGACTGGGCAAGTGCGAACGCGGAGAGGAATTTTCCAGTGCATCGCGAACGCGGGGCTACTGGTGCGTTCGCGTAGGGTTATTTCACTCGAGGGCCCCCCATGCCATTTGGTCTATGCGTTCGCGGGCCTGGGGATGCGAACGCGAAGGGTCGTCCGGGCAAGGCAGTGCGAACGCGGCGCGTTGACAGCGAACGCGAAGGGCAAAGGAGGTCGGTCAACGCGAACGCGGCCCGTTGACCGTGAACGCGAAGAGTATTGACCTGGGCATTAAATAATTAAACCTCCGCGACTTAAACCTTATTTCCACCACTTTTGTACGGACTAAGAGCTTTGGGGCGATTTTTGAAGAGGAAAATCCTTGTTCTTAATAGAGGTAAGTGTTCTAATCATTAAAACTCGTTTATGGGTGATTATAGACCATAATCTCAACCTTTAATTCATGAAAAACAGTAGAAAAATAGGATTTTGGAGCATGAGAATATGAGACCTTCAAGGGTCGATTTGAGGGGTCAAACGAACTCCGATTTTGGCGTTCTTTATATGTACGGAATCGTGAGAAGATGAAGAACACTTTTCTGTAAAAATTTCTGAGTTTCAGGACGCGGGCCCAAGGGTCAGGTTTTGACCGAATTCGGATTTTGAGCTAAATTCGATATTTTTCAATTGGAATTTATTCCTTAAGCATATATTGATGATAAAAATCTGAACTTGGTAGATTTGGAGCCTTCAGAGGTTGATTCGAGAGGCAAGCGCATTGCAGAATAGTTTTCGGGCTAGTTTTGAGGTAAGTAATGTCTTGAAATCCTATCCTGAGGGTATGAAACCCCGGACTATGCACCCCTCACGGGTTTTGAAATACAAAGATTGAAACTTGGGAAATATATTCCCTACTTAGGCAACAATTGAGTTGCGAAACCAATTTTTAAGCCTTTGCTTAATTAGTATTTATGTATTATGATATGTTTTGGGCTGTAAGCCGTGTTTGGGGCCTAGTGCCGATCAGTTTCCCCCTTGGGGGACTGTGTTACTGTGTTTACTCACTTGATATGTTGTGAATTACACTCAGTCTTTCCTGATAAATGGTTTTGACACTCAGAGTATTTTGATACTATTTATTGAAAAATGAAACACTATTTTGGGTCGAGAACCCGGTTTGTTTATGGCCTAAGGGCTAATTGAAAGTGTCTGACTAAGTGATGTGAGTAGGCTTCCAGGCCTTATGAGTGATGTGAGGAGGCTTCCAGGCCTTATGAGTGATAGTGAGGAGGCTTCCAGGCCTTATGAGTGATGAGATGAGGCTTCCAGGCCTTATGAGTGATGTGAGGAGGCTTCTAGGCCTCATGAGAGAGATGAGAAGGCTTCCAGACCTTATGTTATTATTGCGCTTGGGCTGTAGGAGCCCCTCCGGAGTCTGTAACACACCCCCAGTGAGCGCCGGTACCGATTGAGTGAGGATGATTGCCCGCGGGGCTGATACTGAGTGATGATTGATACTGAGTGATCAAGAGAATGCTTGAGGGAAATTGTTACAAGAAATGATTTTGGCCCGAGGGGCGGATTTATGCTGATTTTTACTAAGTTTTCGAACAATGATTCACTTTGTTTTCAAACTGAGTCTTACTGAGGATTTCACTGAGATATATTGATATTTACTTGTTTTTCAAAGGAGTCTGGAATTGATTTTTGAACTTATGAATTTGCTTAATACTACTTGGTGACTGATGATTTTAATAGTTGTTGTGAGATGATGTATTTGTTTGTGTGCTTTATATTTCTCAGACTGTGATTTCTTTTCATTACTACTGAGTTGGCGTACTCATAAAGACTCTCTGTGCGTTGGTGCACAAATCTAAGTACGAGCTCGCAGCTGTAGCTGACGCAGGTTCGTTAGCAGCAGTCACGGGATTTCAAGGTAGCTGTCCAGCGTCCACAACTTCTCCATTTCCCTTCCTTATTTAGTCTTAGCATTTGATTCAGACACTTATATTATAGTTTTTAGCAGAGTTAAATTTATTTATTCTTAGATGCTCATGACTTTTTACTCCAGTTCTTGGGAGGTTTGTTTAGAATATTATGGGAACGCTAAGACTTAATTATATTATTTGATGCTATGGTTGCTTGCTTATTGTTATATTGCGAACTGTTAAAATTTAGCAAAAGTGTAGTAATGTGATAGTTGGCTAGCCTAGTTCCACGATAGGCGGCATCACGACCTGTTAGGATTTGGGATCGTGACAAGTTGTGACTGCAATATTTTGTATTAGCAGATGTGCTTGTAATATTTTGTACTGGAAACTGTTACTGCAATATTTTGAGTTAGCAGCTTTGACTGGTGGAATTTATGTTAGCAGCTGTGACTGGCGCAATTATGCAATCTTTAGTGTTTGCAGTTGTGACTGCAATATTTAGTATTTTATGACTAATGAATAGTGTTATTATGGAGCAGAAGTGACTGTACTTTAACCCGTGATTATTGACTGCACTTATGCTATCTCTCTATTAGGAGTTGTCACTATATATTCAGTTTCTTTCAATATATTTCAAGATTAAATATGTTTGAATAAAACAATTTAGAATCAAAACAACCACCAACTTCATTCCAAAAAGAGATAGTACATAATATAAAATGATTCATCAATATTGATTTGTATCATACACTAACAAGGTTCCACAAAAAAATTGCAGTACAACAAAAAGAGAAACAAATACCTATGGCAACTTCAATTCCCTCCTTCACTTGAAACCTAGTATTAACACCGATAATTAATCAAAATAAAATGATAACCTAAAGAACCTTATCTCTTTTCCTTGATCAAGCACTTTGCTCCTCCATTTCTTATCCCTTTCTTTCATCTTCTCCATTCCAGTTTCCAAGTAATCTAGTTGAATTCATATCTTATCAATCTCATGTTCATCCTTCTTTGCTGTTACGGGATTGTCCAGTTTTTCAAGAATTTCAACTTGGCTTTCAAGTTTTCCTATCTCTTCTTTCAATTTAGGAATAACGAACTTTGATCTATGGTCAATTTCTCCATCTTTCCAACGCAAAAAACACATGCTCTAGCACCCTATCATGAATACAACAAAATTGGCATCTGAGAGTTCTATTTCTTGATATCTTATCTAATTTAAACTTGAAAATTAAATTAACTTATCCCATAGTATGGACAATCCCAATACCATTTGCAAGATTCCTAGAGGTCCAAAAAGTCAACAATGGCAGCAAATATCCATGATTACATCGCACTTCTTCAGTAGATGCATGATTGTCATCTTTCGTACAAAGCCTACTCAACCTTTTCGAAGCCATTATATACAAAAAATGCAGTTCAAAACACAAGAAAAATACGAGAAAATTAAGTAGAAACAGACGAAATTAAACTCAACTAACCAAAAATTAACTACCTTTGCCTTCAAAAATCAAATCTTGAATTTCAGTTGTGGCTACTTCGGTAGTAAAATTAAATTAGGGTTAGTGAAGTTGGTATGGTGGAAGAAGAAATAAGGTGGGCGGGTATTAAATTGGAGGAAAGAAGAATATATTACCGTTGGGGGTTGTAATTAGTGCTGAATAATATTTTTTCTTTCTTTTTCACGATTAAATCATAGCAATAAACACACCCCTTTGTAGTTAGACACAACGCGCTTGTGAGATGGCTTACAAGGGTGCATAAAAAATCAGTCCTATAGGATGGTATTGGGACCCGTAAAGGTTGGATGTGAAACTCATTTATCGGGACAAGTTCGAGATGCATTTTATGTATTCTATCACTAATTTTTGTACTAACTTACTTATGAACTGGCATGACATATAATTTTCCAAAATAAAACTCATCATATCTTGATTAAAATTAAATTGGTTGCTAACCTCCTCGACTTATTTCCATCATGGGAAATAAACTTTCTTTTTATTTATGTTTGCTAGCAAGCATGGTCAATGGTTTTTGAGTGAAACGCAAATATGCTTTTCGGACATAAGCACATGGTCAAGAATATCGGAAAATTGGTCGGATCTCTTATTTCTCATCCCTTTTTGTTCTCTTTCTTTTTTCTGTTCATTCTTTTCTTTTCTTTTTTCTCGAAGTGTTTATTTAATACACAATTAATGTTTTGTGGGGTTTGGGTACTTGGGGTGGAAGAGAGACACGAAATAATTATTTTGCTTTGTTTGTCCCTTGCTTTTCTTAGTGACGTATGATTAGTTGGTATTTTGTAGAAATTTAAAACGGCTAAGATTCTTCTAAACCACATGAGTTGTCATAGAATAGAAAGACATTCCATTAGATTTTTGGAATTAATAGACATTCTTTTGAAACAAATAATAAGGAGCTATTTTTGGCAAACATTAAGGGAATTGTTGTCTTAAGCTAGTTGAGCAGGACCAAAACAAAATACTTGGAGTGCAAGTTTAGTGGGACGACTCAGGTTGTAGACAAAGAAGTGAGGCTTGACTCTCAAGTCATCCCTAGGAGAGATTTTTAAATACCTTGGGTAAGTTATACAAGGGAATGAAGAGATCGACGAGGATGTTACACATCGTATTGGGGCGTGATGGATGAAAAAGATGTTCAATTAAGGTGTTTTGTGTGACAAGAATGTGCCACCTAAACTTATAGGTAAGTTTTGTAGAGCGGTGGTCAGACTGACTATGTTATATCGGGCACAGTATTGACCAGTCAAGAACTCCCATGTCCAAAGATGAAGGTGGCTGAAATGAGGATGTTGAGATGGATGTACGAGCATACCAGGCTAGATAGAATTAGAAATGAAGTTATTTAGGATAAGATGGGCGTGGCTTCTATGGAGGACAAGATGCGGGAGGTGAGACTTAGATGGGTCAGGCATGTGAAGAGGAGAGACACAGATGCAGAGGCTTGAGAGGTTGGCTCTGGAGGGCTTAAGGAGAGGTAGAGATAGGCCGGGGAAGTATTGGGGAGAGAGTTGAGCTAAAATGGCCCAAAGATACTCTTAACATTGTGTGATATTGTCCGCTTTGGTCCAAGCCTGCATGATTTTTCCAAAAGGCCTCACACTATTAAGAGTATCCAACTCCTTATAAGTAGCTTATTTTTCTTTTCTACTTTTCATGCGGGACTTTGTTCACACACTCCCAACAATCTCCTCGTTAAACTAAGTTCTACATGACCCATCAATGCTTATGGGATAATTTGGAGATTAACTGTGTTCCACCCATATGATCCGAGTATTTACGGTGACCGAAGCCTAACGGTAGTGTATGCGTCTTCAAAGCTACGAGTAAAGGTCGTAAACCCCGTAGATGGGCAAAGGCACTAAGCCTCCCCTTCCCCCACCCACGCCACACGCCGCCATGTCCATAGTCCCACCAAACACTTGGCTCTTATACCAGTTGTTGGGCTAGAATGACCCATAGGTACTCTTAACATGGTGTGATATTGTCCTCTTTGGGCCAAACCCGCACGGTTTTCCCAAAAGGCCTCACACCATTAAGGGTATCCAAATCCTTATAAGTAGCTTATTTTTCTTTTCTACTTTTCATTTAGGATTTTGTTCACACACTCCCAATAGAGAGGTGATTAGACAAGATATGGTATTGCTCCAGCGCACTGAGGACATGACCATAGATAGGAAGGTGTGGAGGTTGAGAATAGGTTGCTTAGCATTGTCCTTGTCTGTAACAGTAGCTTTAGCACACGAGTTAGTGTTATTTATGTATTTTTGTATTCATTGACTTATGTGTTTACTTGTCGTTGTGGCCTTCTGGTTACAATACTCAGTTTTAGTTTTGTACGTATTTTTGCTTTGGTTTTCTAGTTGATGTGCGTGTTGCTACCCTTCTTTTATTTTTCCTAAGCCAAGAGTCCTCCAGAAACAGTCTCAATGCCTTCTTGAAGGTAGAGGTAGGATCTGCGTATATATTATTCTCCTCAAACCCTATTTGTAAAATTACACTGAATCTGTTGTTGTTGTGTTAAGCTCTTTCTACTAAACAGTTCTTATTGAAGTTTATGTATCATAAACGACTGATACAAATTTCGATGTAATTTTCATAACTACGCCAAGTTCTATTAACGTAAGTTTTGTATAATAATGATAGCTAGTTGGATCCTATATTTTGGAGATTTATATTTCTGATAAACTATAGTACTTGCATTAAAACTAAGAAACAGTCATATTAGAATACGTAGAGATGCCTCTTACATACATTTACATATGCAAGCAACTAGTTGTATGGGTGGGGTGCTAAGTACTAATTAAAGTTAAAGTAGGTGTGATGGCCCCAACGCTAGTATTTGCATAGATGTTGATATTTGTATTTTTTTTATGTCTGATAGTTTCCGTCTTCTAAATTAGTTAATCCAATGGCCGAATTTTATTAGTAGCCAAATTTATGAAATAAAAGTTAGACACGATAAAAGCTCAATCTCACTAATGATCCATTTTATCATATATATATATATATATTTCAACAAAATATTAGAGAAATTTTATTTTATATGGTGTTTCAAAAACTGTTTGTTGATTAAGCGCACAATAAACACTAGTGACGGTTGTTTTACCAAAAAAGTGTTAAACCTTTTCTTAAACGAATTAATGAGAAAATAAAGGGTGAATCCTACTTAAATATAATAACAACTAGATCTGAAATTTGGATATGTTGATGAACAAGGGTCATGTATGATATTACTAAATGCCAACTATAAATGCTCAATGATTATCAATGAATGTAGCAATAAATGTAGACAATAAATGTAGACAATGACAATAAATGTAATAAGGAGGAGTTTATCACCCAATGTTAGATGACTTGGATGATCCTCCGCTCTGACAACAACGCGGGGTAATAGAAAATGAAGATGTGCAAGGAATCCTTGGATCTAGTGAATAAAAGATGTATATTGAGCAATGGAATCAATGGACAAGACATGCTTTTGTATGTTCTTTCTAGTCAACCTTTACAATGTGTTCTTGTCAGAAAAGTGAAAATCTTTTTTTATTCCTTATCTCTTCCTATTTATAGGAAGTATTCCTAAGAAACCCTAAAACGTACAATAGAAGGAATATTCAACAAAATATTCCTTTTCACTATTCTATAACTTATTCTGACCGTTGCTTTCATACGTTCCTTACACGACCTCTGCGCTAGTTCTTCTTTAGACAGCTCCTCGCCATTGAGCCTTGGTAGGCATCGACTTTGACCACACCTCATCCATTTGCAATCAAGTTCATCCCAAATTTTGGCCAATACAGTTAGTCCCTCTGCTTGTTGAGGTCGTCCTCTTGGACGTTCTCGATGAGTGGATCCTGCCTGCAACCGATCAAAGGAAATTTGGTCGTGATTACTGAATCGAACTGGTGGAGGTAGAACTCGTGGCAGTCGCTTACAGGGTCGTGGTTGGCACGACTTGATGTGTGATGGTGTCATGGCCACGCGAGTCATCATTACACGTCTTCCCGATGCAACGTTGCTTCCCGTGCCTCTGTTGCTTCGATTTTGGCGCCACTGATGGCTCCTCGATTTATGCGCCACCATACCCTATAAATAGAGGAGGGGGGGTTTATTACCGAAACTTTAGCATTTCATGTTCTTCATGCATTTTGTTCATCTTTAAGCTTCTTCTCTGATCTTTTGTTCCCGATTTTCTTCAGCCATTTTAGTTTCAGCTTCCGATACCCTTTCCGATCGGTACTTTCTTTTCCGGCTTCGTCATACACGCTTTGTTACAAAAAATGTCAAATTTTCATCATTCTGACAGAGTTTCCGATGCCACCCCATTATCGGTTGCCATTCCCTCCAGTGGTGGCGAACCCATGGTTGAGGAAGATGAGAGCTTCCCCACCGTGGAAGAGGTTGTTCCCCGAAACCCTTCGGTTAGAAATGACTTTCCCAAAGAACCTATTCCTGATCTCGCTCAGGTGCTCTCTGGAACGGGGTCGAATCAAATAGCCGCCCTTCGGTATAAATTCAGTATCCTTTCTCACGTCGATATCGTTTCGGCAGGGAGTGACATAATCAAAGTTCACCGACCTGGGTATTGCGCTTTATTTGTCTACCCGTTCTTCATGGGATATTCTCTTCCTCTACCCCCATTAGCGGAGGAGTTCTGCCATTATTATGGCATTTTTCCAGTGCAACTTTCCCCCTACTTATATAAGGTTTTTTTGATGCTGGCGAAGTTTGCAGAGTTGGCCGGTTGCGAGGTTTCTATCCGTGATCTGCTGCATATTTTCTTGCCCAGTTTCTATATAGGCACGTTGATTCATCTATGTCATCGGGGGACCAAATGATTGGTGTCCGGGATGGATGACAAGGTGAACTGGCGATTCTAGTTTAAATGCTTCTTCATCATAATCGAGCACTTAGTGGCGGATCTGTCCGGGTTCCCCGAACAATGGAATTTCAATCGTAAGGGTCTGCTATCACTTTCCATATGTTCTCTTGTTTTCCTCTTCTTCTTTTTGTTATCGTCTCACTCATGGCTTTTCTGCTTTCAGCTGAGTGGCGTCCACCTTCCCCCGTCTTTTATATTGAAGATTGTGTAGCTCGCGTTTTACCCCATACCGAGGGAATCTGCGACAAGGCATCCTTCCACACGCGGTTCGACCTCTAAGACCTCGTCCAGTAAGTTTCATTTTTACCTTATAAACTTTGTCGTTCACTACCGTCTTTTAATGTGATTTTCTTTTGGTACTAGGCCGACATACTTCCAAGAAGGCGAAGGCTCTGACGCTTGCATTTCTCCAGGCAGTCTCCTTGGTCGGGATGCAATTCGTGCTTGCCGAGTCTGTATGAGGGGTTCAGACTCGAGCTCCGCTATTGGGGATCCATTCCACGAGTTGTCACTGCGTCGGATGAGATCTCTTCTCATCCCATCTTGCACCTAGTCGACGAGTCATGTCACGAGGAGGAGGAGAGGTCGCCGAGGAAGAGGCGAAGGGTGAAGACGTGGAAAAACGTTGTTGGCGACGCTGAGCTAGAAGGTCTTATTGCCTGGAGTCGGCCTTTACTAAACATCGAGGCTGCTCCCTTGTCGGGTGCCATCATGGAGGAGAGGCCATCCGAGCTCTAGGGGTTCCGTGGCAGAGGAGATCCTGCACGGACTGTCGAGGTTGGCTCATCATCGGTGGACAGGAGAGATAAAGCCGTTCCCATGTTAGACAATGAATCTTGCTCCGACATCGACCCTGAGGAGGTACGAGCCTTCGAGGAGAGGGCCACTCGCATGGAGATAAAGATGGAGGGCCCTGATCGACACATAGTCATCCTTGTGAACTATAACCTCCTAGTCGACTCGGAGTGGGCAACACCATCCTTTGCTCTTTTGTGCGCGGAGGCCGAGAGTAGGACGTTACAGATGCTGAGAGATGAGGACCTGTCTCTGGGTATATCGGGCATGGCCTTGTGAGTATGTTTCACTTCTCTCCTGCTGTGTTTGTTCATTTCACATGTGTCGTTCTTATTCTTACTGACCCGTTTTATTTTGTATGTTAGACTCTCATCTTGGAGATTGAACGTGACCGGCGATATGAGCAGAGGACGACTATATTCAAGAGGATGGAATCCAAGTATAGAGAGTACCACTCCAAGCATCGAACGCTGGTCAAAATTATTGTCGAGGACGACCAATTTCAGGCATTTCATGATGAGATTAAGCATAAGGAGGAGGATTTGAAGGAGAAGGATGAGGAAATTATGAGGGCCATCAGCCGATGTAGCATGTTGGAGGGGACGCTGAGAATGCGGACCTCCAGGAACAGGTGGCATCGTTAAAGGCCGAGCTTGAGCAAAGCGAGGCTAGGGTCGCCAACTTGAGGATGGAGTTAAGCGCTATGGTCGAAGAGCTGAGCCTAGATGAGAGGAAAAGAATGGTTGTCGTGGCGGAGGCAACAACCTTAGAGGGTACCCTACGTGTTTGTGGGTCTAAGCGAGCTAGTGAAGCGGAGACTTCCTCGCTCAAGGTGGCAAGGTTGGAAGAACGGATTGAGGTTTTGGAAGAAGAGCTGTCTGGGTTGAACGAGGAGGTCGTCGCTTTAGGTCCGAGAAGGAGCAACAACAAGCCCAACCGTCTACTTCTCGTACTTCTGCTGATCCTAGTGTGTCACGGGAGTTGTACTAGATGTGGGTTCATGTTGAGGCCCAGCTTGACGTATATAAGCCTTTGAAGGTGGCCAAAAAAGTTTCATAGGTGGAGCTTGAGGATGTTCGGGTCAAGGCACGTGCAACTCGTGAAGCCTACGGTTACGACCCTGGTATGCCCAGCACCGATGATGATAAAGACGTCGTGGATGGGCTTGCCTCCGACCCTTGGTATGATGATGAATATACCGGTGATGCTGATGGGGATGATGCGATGTGAAGCCTTTGTACTTGGGTTTTTTTGCTTTGCTGTTTTTTGTGGGGGCGTCTTTCAAGCCCTTTTGTAAAGAGTATTGGAGTTTAACAATTGAAATGGAACAATTGTCTTTTTGCCGTGTATTTTCGGATTTTCTCTTTCTCTTTTTCCCTTATCGTTGGTGTTTTTTGTGAGAAAGTCCCTGACTTTTTGGTTGTTTGCATGTAAGGTTGATTTGGGCGAAGTCGAATATAGACCGATTTGAGGTCAAATATCAGTTCGCTCGAATGAGGTCAAGTTTAGATTCGAGCAAGGTCGAATTTCAAATAGTTCGAGCAGTGTAGAATGTAAGTTAATTCGAGCGAGGTCGAATGTCGAACAATTCGAGAGAGGTTGAATGTTAAATAATTCAAGCAGTGTCGAATGTGAGTTAATTCGAGCAGTGTCAAATGTGAGTTAATTTTAGCGAGGTCGAATGTCAAACAATTCGAGTGAGGTCGAATGTTAAATAATTCTAGCGAGGTCGAATGCAAGTTCTCTGCGTTGATGTGATGTGCAAATTTGGTGTAAGAATGCTGTGTACTGCTTTGTTTATTCATTAGTTGGAGAATATTACATGTTTCTATTTGTCCCATACATACATTTGAGAAGTTCCAGTCTATCTAGTCTCTTCATCGCTCGACCTGGAGAAACAGTCGATAAGCGGAGCGGTGAATTCAATCACTCAAACTCCGAGACGCCTGTTACACCCCATGTTTTCGTACGTGGAATTTCTCCATAAGTAAATTGATGAAATCTCGGAATAGATATATTACATCCCTCAATTTTCGTACGTTAAAGGTTCGTCGTAAGTTAATCGACGTAAATTCGGGAATGAGATTATTTTAAGATTATAAGCCTTTTATGCTATTTCAAACACATGATGAGTAAATTCGTAAAGGAGAGAAGGTAAGCAAATAGAAAAAATGAGTTTCATTGAAGATTGTCTATTTGGGATAAAAGATGGGCCGAGCGATAATACCCGATATTTATGGACTAGTACCATACAAGGTATCATATGACCATGATAGTTGATGTATAAGGTGTATTAAAAATGAGTAGAATTTTATGTAATTTGAGACAATTCTTAATTATGTGAGTAATTGGTTAATTATTGGTTAATGAGAGATTAATTAGTTAAATAATAAATTAGTGAATAATTAAGATTTTGGATAAGTTTAAGAAGGCATTAAACGTGGCAGCTAGGCCTTAAGACATTATGACTCATTAGTCATGATAAATATGTGGCAAGATTAAGATGTGAGACTTGGCATTCTTAAGAATGTGAGTCACACATCCATTTAATAAAGGAAATCCACTATAAGTCTAAAAAATGTGAGAAACTTGAGATGTTGGGAGTACGGTGTAATTATTTTTTCAAGATTATCGTACAGATTTTCCTCTAATCCAGGTATATTAAGGTTATTCCTTCTTTCTTTTGGCATGATTTATAGGACACGAGCGAAACGAGAAAATGCACAACTTCCCTAAATGACTCTATTCATAGAAATACTAGAGATGCTTATATTCTTGATTCCTCATGTGTCATATTATTCTATCATTTGTTCATTGGTCTCAAAAATACGTAAGTTGGTAAATTTTATTTCATAATATTAATCAGAGGCATAATAATCTTACGACGTACCGAGAGATTTTATTAACGTGTTTCATGCATTTATACATGCACATTNCATGTGCAAGTTCTTCTTGAGCTTTCTCTAAAGTATGTGGATTCTTAAGTAGTTCTGCCACTGCCCACTCCAACGTATTTGATGTTGTATCCGTCCCTGCTACAAACAAGTCCTGTAAAACTTACTGTTGTAAGATCCCACGACATAATTGTCATAATGTAGCTGGTATAACGTCACCACTTACTCCATTATTATATATATATATATATATATATATATGGTAAAGGTTATGGCGTTATATACGCACCACCACCTGATCAGCTGGTATACGTTGATGATTTTTCCCACAGTGGCCGAGATGTTATGATGGGATGCCCTCAGAGGCGTGATGATGTGATGAAACACGTACCTATGCACGACATGACATTCATACGCATATGCATGACACTATAAGTATTTCATGATTTATAGAGTTATCCAGACTTACCGCTTGAGTCATTTACTATATATTTCTTCCATGTCTGTTCTATACTTATTTGTGTGCCTTACATACCCGGTACATTATTCGTACTGACGTCCATTTTGCCTGGGGATGCTGTGTTTCATGCCCGCAGGTCCCCATAGACAGGTTGAGAGTCCTCCATGTAGGCTATCAGCTCCGCAGAAGATGTTGATGCGCTCCATTTGCTCCGGAGTTGCTTGTTTGGTCAGTATGAGTTAGACGCGTATTGTTTGGTATGTCGGGGCCATGTCCCGACCTTTATGTTAAATGTGTACTTTTAGAGGCTTGTAGACAGATGTAATGTATACAAATGCTTGCATGGCCTAGCCGGCTTATGTTTTGAGTTTATAAATGATCATGTTGGTCTTATTTACCCATATATCACATGTATAAGTTTTTATATCAGGTTGGTTCGTCCTATATTGAATATTCCTTTATGTTTATTCTGGTTAGCCCATGACGGCCCGTTTTGTCCATTTGTCCATGAAAGTACGATAAGAACGATATGTTATACTCGGTTGAGTAAGGTACCGGGTGTCCGTCGCGACCTATAGGTTTGTGTCGTGACAAAAGTGGTATCAGAGCAGTTCTGTCCTAGGGAGTTTACAAGCCGTGTCTAGTAGAGTCATGTTTATGAGCGTGTTGTGCACCACACTTATAAGCATGAGGCTACAGGGCATTTAGTACTATCACTCTTTCTTCTTACTCTAGATCGTGTGATAGAGTTCAATGTAAGAACTCAATTTCCTAACTATATCGTATTCATAATATAACGATGCCTACATTCAGAAAGACGGTAGGTAAGAGATATAACTATGGAAATGTTGAGTCAGAGGAACTTGATTTCTCCATCATGCCTATAATGGATAATTATGAGGTATCCACCAGATTAGGTGTGTACTAAGATGTGTAAGTTTCTTGATGAGGATTCCTAAGGCAAGAATTTCTATCCACTCTTACGGTAAATGAATAAGAGAATTGGAAGGTAGACACAAGTTTCAACAAGTAAAAGAAGAAAGATGAAGAAGGGTACAAGGCACCCAATTAATGAAAATTATCAGTATTTACAATTCAGGTAGAGGAATATAAGACTTTTGAGTTACCTTCAACAATGACAGAGGTATGTATAATCGGCCTCACCGATCTTAGTTATATCCTATGGGAGCTAACAGATATAGTTTAAGAGAAGGACGGGTTATCAGGATCCGGCTGGGGTTAGAGTAACCCAAAAGGTTTGACGGATTGTTTGCGTTAGTTGACATTTCTGAAGGATACTGCAAATATGCTAATAGATCTCCTTGTGAGACACCCAGATTGTGCACTCTAAAATAGTGCAGCTGGATATGAGTACTACAAAGATAGTCACTAGAAGCCTTGAAAGGGATAAATATTACCTTAGTGTGCTCCAATCCCTAGTAAAGAAAGAATGTTAGGAAATCCGAAGAGCGAGTAGAGGGAGAAAGAGCTAAAAGAAAAAGAATGTCCTGTTGAAATTTTCAAAATAAAGTGATAGCCAGAAATGTTAGTAGGAAATGAGAAGAGAGTTAATTAAGAATTATGAGTAAGATGTGATGCGTGGATGACAACGGTAAATGAAAAAAAAAGTGAAGGAAAAGACGAGAGCAGCCAGGCCTTGAGACAACAAAAGAGTATAGGCCATAAAGTCATATCCTCATTTCGAGAAATAAGTTCGTGACTCCAACGCGACTATGAGAAGGGAGAGTTAAACCCCAGATTAATAGAAATCAGTGTGGGATAGTGTACAAGATAAACTAAACATGAATTAGGGACTGAGTGATGGGATAATAGTCGGCATCATGAGAGTTTCAGATTTCGTTCCGGCGATAATATCATGGACAACAGAAGAAGATTCATGAGAAATTCAAGAAATGATCATTCAGGAAGACGCTTCCCTAAAGCAAGCAATGTGAGCAAAGTTAAGCTTAAGGGAATATGTGTGCTAGTTACACTAAGTGTCACCCTCGTGAGTAAGGAAATTTGTTATCCTTGCTACAGAAGGATTACTGCAAGGCGAGTAAGGGTCATCGATGATGTGAGAAGACACCAAAGGTAGAAAGGTAACACTTCTATAGGTAGATCGTCGTAGCACTAAATCTTAGTACTTCTCAAAAGAGGGGAATTATGGAATGGTAAAGGAAGAATGCGATAAAAATAGGATGAGATTGCACTTATCCAAATCCTACAGATATGCTACTACTCCAGAATATTATACAAGCACGACGTCAAGGAAAGGAAGTCAAGGTTTATACCCCGGATGTTATTGATAAGTAAGGAGCTAGTGCAAGATGTAAGTTAAGACAAAGGAAATAACCCAAGAAAGACTACACGAAGTAATGACATGAGAATGGGCTAACGAGTACTTACTAGTTGATTCAGAAAGTGCCTAGTTATGGCTAGTCAAGAGGATATAGACAAATCAGCAGGCCGTGCAAGATAAATATAGTAAAACCCAATATGGTGAATTTAGCCCCGCAGTTATGACATTTTAATACTTGAGAGATATTCAAATAAGGATCCGAGGTAGTTAAAGGTACCATATGAGTGTTACGGAGATAAAAGATAGTTACACAAGGAAGTCAGTCAAAATATCAAGTTCAGAAGCAACCCTACAAGCACAAGGGTGTGGAGATAAGTAACTACGAATAATTATGAGCAAGGAAGTACATCAAAAGGTCCACAATAAGCCCACATTACATGAGTCAGAGGGTCCTCCCTATGTAATACAATGAAAGACTAGCTGAGGGAATAAGGAAGAAAGCTTCAACCAAAGCACGGTGACCTAAAGAGGAAATGATTGTTACTCCAAAATAAAGTGGTACCTACCAGGACTAATAAGAGTAAAACCAAAGGTAATATTGAAGATCACATGACTTGCATGAAAATTCTGGCATGCGTGGGAACTAAGATAAGCTAAGTATGCACGCAACAAGGATGTAGAAGACCAGGAAAAGTAATAACTTATGTTTAAATAAAGTTAAGAAGGAACGAAAGGAACTATTCAATCAATGATCCAGAGTTGGTTACGTTACGAATGCACTTGCGATTTAGGAGTATACATATATGTTGACAATCATACAGCCGTAGAAGACTCCGATATAAGTTAAAAGAAAGAATTGATTCAAGGTCATAGACAAAGACTAACATTTTTAGAATATTATATCCTAGATATTCTATAGCGTCCATGAAGGACTAAAGGAATAACTAATACCATGAGCCGCAGATAAGAAGATAGCTTAAGCCTATATGAAGGTTGATCAAAGGGAAGAGGAAACTAAAGAATTACATCAACTAAGTAAATCATGAGTTTAATTATTGGACCTAGAAAATTATAAAAATTGTGATCGAGAACATTGCAGGATCACCCTTAATATCAGAGATACAAAAGAGAAAGTACAACAACCATATTCTATAATGACCCTATGATAATGCCAGTTGGAAAAGTACCAGCCTCACAAGGAGTCAGTACAAAGCTCCCACCGTATAGTGTATGCACCAGAGGTGCAAGTATTATAATAGAGCTTCAAGTTATGGACGTGAATTATACTTATGTGGAAGAGAGTTCATGAAAGAGATAGAAGGTACAATGCAAGATTTTAAGGTAGTAAGGTAAAGGTGAACAACGTACGAAATACTCAAATGCAGAAGGTTATGAATAGTCCATACTTCAGATAAAAGGCTAGAAGCGCGGCGATTCAATATACAGGAATGATAGCGGCATTGTCAGTAGTATATCTTCCAGCCTATGGTTTCTAGGTATCGAGAGGTCTAATTAAGAGAGTAAAAGAAAAGTTTGAGACGATTTGATGTCTCGCTTGATGTTTCAGAATAACATAAGGAAATCTATAGTGCAAGCAAGTTGAAGAAAGGTTGCGAGTAGTATAAATGAATATCTGTAGGTCGCATGCTAAAGTATTGTAAAGCGACAAGGTTTTAAGAAGATAAGAGTAAGGATAAGAAGGGAAAGTGAGAAGGTGATGAGAATGGATAAGTCCTCAGGATTAAGCCCATGAAAACAAGAGAGCTGATGGTTTCTCTAAGTTATAGAAAGTTCAGTATTGCTTGAATGAATTTAAAAGAGTCTAAGACTAGTAGCGTTTGGAGGAGATGGAATTCTACCCTAGTAGTAGAATGAAGGTGTAATTGTGATAGATGAAGGATGGCATTTGGGCCTTCAATTGAGTAATGATTTCATGAACTGTACCTGATTAAAATACCCACGTATGGTAAATCACATTGGGATGCAATGAAATACGATTATGGAAGTTTGGTATCGATCGCCCCCCGGTAGATCAAGACAATCATTTCAAATGTTCCATGATGCAATGTAATCCCTAGTGGCGATGTATTACGTAAGAAATTTCAAGTTTTCAATAAATGATTGTAGATCAACATTGAGGTGAATCAACAATGGATGGGTAAAAGTTGCAAAGTACGAGATGAGATTGGGCCATCAGTCTTAAGATGAACAGTAATGAAGAAGCGTTAAAGTATTTAGCTTTATGCATATAGGATAAGTGACGAGAGTAACCTGGAGTTCGGTAGCAGACCTCAGTAACAATAAATTGAAGTAATAATTGTGGCATAGTATGGCCTACTTAGATGTAGTAAAGCTAATGACGCCCAGAAGGACAACTCGAAATAATTTTTTATATGTTCACAAAGTGAAGCCTAGAGATTGGATAAAAGCTGGAGGAAAGAGAAGAGAAGAGTCGCATAGGCGCACATACAAAGTTAGAGTCGTAAAGGCTACATGATAGAAGGTTGCAACAGTTACGAGATTAGAAGGATTCTGACTACAAGTCGAAGTATGAGAAAGATGATGAAAGGGGGAATGCCCTAGCCTTTGGGATTCAATCACAGAACAGTTGCCTAGATGCATGGAGAGTACTAAAGTATTCGGAAGACATAAGTCATGCATCAGTCAACATTCGAGGACGAATGTTCCAAAGGGGGATGATGTTACACCCCATATTTTCGTACGTGAAATTTTACCATAAGTAAATTGATGAAATCTCGGAATTAACATATTACATCCCGCATTTTTTGTACGTTAAAGCTTCGTCGTAAGTTAATCGACATAAATTCGAGAATGAGATTATTTTAAGATGATAAGAATTTTATGCTATTTCAAACACATGATGAGTAAATTCGTAAAGGAGAGAAGGTCAGCAAATAGAAGGAAATGAGTTTCGTGAAGATTGTCGATTTGGGATAAAAGATAGGTTGAGCGATAATACCCGATATTTGTGGACTAATAGCATACAAGGTACCATATGACCATGATAGTATGATGTATAAGGTGTGTTAAAAATGAGTAGAATTTTAAATAACTTGAAATAATTCTTTAATTATGTGGGTTATTGATTAATGGGGGATTAATTAGTTAAATAATAAATTAGTGAATAATTAAGATTTTTGATAAGTTTAAGAAGGCATTGAACGTGGCAGCAAGGCCTTAAGACAATATGACTCATTAGTCTTGATAAATATGTGGCAAGATTAAGATGTGAGACTTGGCATTCTTAAGAATGTGAGTCACACATCCATTTAATAAAGGAAAGCCATTATAAGTCATAAAAACGTGAGAAACTAATCCATTGTTAAGAATGTAAGTCACAAACTTGCATCTGATAAGAATTCAAGAATTCAAGCGTAAGATGTTTATGTATTACAAACTTAAGTCACATAAGCAAGATAATGTCTTCCATAATTCAAAGTAACGTGAGATTTTGGGAGTACGATGCAATCTTTTTGAAGATTATCGAACGGATTTTTCCCTAATTCAGGTATGTTAATGCTATCCCTTTTTTTTTTGGCATGATTTATACGACACGAGTGAAACGATAAAATGCACAACTTCCCTAAATGACTCTATTCATAGAAATACTAGAGATGCTTATGTTCTTGATTCCCCATGCGTCATATTATTCTATCATATGTTCATGGGTCTCAAAAATACGTAAGTTGGTAAAGTTTATTTCATAATATTAATCAGAGGAATAATGATCTTACAACGTACCAAAAGATTTTATTAACTTATTTCATATGCATTTCATGCATTTATACATGCACATTGACCCATGACCAGATGGCGTTATATACACGTATATACATATATATATATATATATATATATATATATATATATATATATATATATATATATATATATATATATATATATATATATATATATATATATATATATATATATATATATATATATATATATATATATATATATATATATATATGTATATACGTGTATATAACGCCATCTGGTCATGGGTCAATGTGCATTTATAAATGCACATTGACCCATGACCAGATGGCGTTATATACACGTATATACATACATATATATATATATATATACATACATATATATATATACATACATATATATATATATGTATTCATGCAGTCGCATACACGCATTCATGCATTCATGTCCCCCGAGTCACATGTTTGATTCGTTATCGGGGAGAACATATATTTTCATTGCCCCTGAGTCACATGTTTGATTCGTGATCAGGGAGAATTTCACTTATGCTTTACTTTCCCCTGAGTCACAGGTTTGATTCGTGATCAGGGAGGAATTACACTCATATTTTTACTAGCCGCTGAATCACATGTTTGATACGTGATCAGGGAGATATCAAACTTATTTTACTTGCCCCTGAGTCACAGGTTTGATTCGTGATCAGGGAGAATT